>CAUZXS010002652.1:2500-12500 GCA_963585895.1 Sepioteuthis lessoniana
GTAAATTATGAGTAACTCTTGCAATTCAATCGACCAGCATAGAAATTCAGTTGAAGATTTTATTTTCAATATCCAAGCTGTTTTTTATGACTGCACCAAAATTAACAAGGAAATAATTACTTAAAGAACACTGATTGATCAATGAATCAATATTTTAAAACTCCCTTCCCCCACAAGATATGCATATAAGCACACTAAATTGATGAGCAATAACAAGTTAGATCATAGATGTTCTAACTGGTGACCTTATTGACTTCTCTTGGTGAGTGCATAGATTGAGAGATTTTCAAAAAATGGTTGCACATTAGTTATAATAGAAAAAAAATTTACATAAAGATATTTGTTTGAATATCTATTTCCTAAGCGGAGCTTAGTTGTAGCATAGAGGTCACTCAGTCTTTTCAGCCTAAGGTCTACAAAACTTAACTTAGAAGGTTCTGAAGTCATGATCTTAAAAGGATAGAAAAAAAGAAAGGAAAAAAGTAAGAAAGAAGCTAAATTCGCAAAATAACTATCATAATTTATAAATGAGACATCTAATGATTTTTGCAATAAAAAAATTTAATAATATCAAGGTTAAATGAAAAGGTTGACAAAGAGCATATCAAACAAGTAATGATTTTGACAGTTGCAAATGCAGCATACTCTTGGCATGCTTCATTTTAGAAAACAACTGTTCACGGAAGTATGTAGTGCCAAACATGATCATTAATTGCTGGGTGTGGATGAAAAAGTAGGGGAATCCTTCATATAGAAGCACAGGTTCTTATAACCATTGAGGATGTAGTAAGCAAGAAACTTAAAGTTCCAATTTTCAGAATGATGGCTTTTATCCACACTTGTAATGACACTTCACAATCAACATTAAAATGTAAAGAGAAAATTTTGAAAGTTCCTAGAAGGGCTTCATAGATGGACCTTGAGAGTCACAGGTTAGGGACCTCTAACTTAAATCATATGATTGCCTCAGCCTATTAACCATACACACACTTGCATACATGCACACACACACACACACACACACCTGCCATTCATGCTGGGTGATGTAGAAATAAATTGGCTCAGACCCAGGAACATCTCCCTAGGCAGCACTTGCACCCTCATCTAAAAAGATAAGAGCTAAGTCTATTGTCCAGTGCCTGAGGCACTCCACAGGCAGAAAGTTTATAGAGTGCAATGGTCTGGTAGACTAACTCAATAACCCTTACTTTCAATAAAGTTTATGTTTCTTGTGAGAATAAATATCTATACTTTCTTTTTTTCTTTTAGTTTAACATCTTCATTTGATTTTATTGAATATGAAAATAATTTAAAGAGATATCTGAAAACTAAAGCTTGTCCTAATATGCCATATCCATAATAAAACTTATAAATAATAAAAGTTATTTTAGCTACTGATTGCCAAGTAACTCAAGTATTTATTAGAATACCAACTCAAGAGCCAAAAAAACGTCAAGGAACTTGTCTGCAGGGGTGGTGTCTTGCCAAGCTTAGAGTTAACTTAACAAATTCAAGATTTTTTTAACAACTGAATGGTGGGTGATCAACACGACATGTCATGGATAACAGCAAGAATTTCTCTTCTCACGGTTAAAGGGCAGATAACTCTTCTACAATAAATTTTAGAGCTTTTAGGGTTTTTTTTTAAATTTCAAAACATTGTTTAAAGGTATTAAGCTAATCTCAGTTAAGGAATTAAATTATGAAAATCTAACAAGCAAAAAAACTGAAAAATATTATTTTTGTTCATGATATTTTTCATACATTTTAAAAAACAAATGAAAAAAAAAAAAATGAAATAAAAATAACTTGAATATGTACTTTTTATGCAAAACTTTTTTTCAAAGTAACCAACCCTCCCCTTCTAAAAAAAAAAAAAAAAAAAAAAAAGAAATTAATCCCGACCTACCATAAGTGGCTTTAATGATGTAAAATTTAGAGATGAACTCACTGGTGATGACACACATCTTGGATTATCTTTGCAAATGCATCAAGTTATATCACATAATCAAATGAGTTTTTCAGTAGCAAATCATAACTGATATAACAAACTGACATACAATGTCTAATCAAAAAACCCTAGGAACTAGACATCTTTGGAATATTTTTAAATTTCCAAAAAAGTATATATAAAAACCATATATCCTGAAAAGAGCTATTCAAAGGTATCTTTGTTTTTTATTTATGTTTTCCTGTGTTTCATTAGCTTCTGATGATCACTGTCACAGTCTTTGTATTTACCCAATCCAGCCACTACAAGCAGGATGTGACACAAGGTTGATGTTTAAGTAGAGAACTGCTGGTTTAGATTCAGAATTGCCTCACCAAGATATGAGAACCCAGTCTATCCTATTTACACATAGCTAGTAAGTGAAAAGATGGATTCATGCCTTTCCCAAAATCATTAGCATGAAGTTGAACATTAAATCCAGAATTTTACTTTTTAATGCAAGAACAATGACAAACATTTTTCTCTTGATCTTAACTGGGACCCAGAAGAATATATGAGGATATTTTTTGACATTTTCAAGATCTTCAAAGAAAAAAAATCATCAAAAAACAAATATTAGCAAATAACAAAGGCTCATCTGATTGACAGAACTGAGAAAAGTGTCTCAAGTGTGTGACTTTGCATCAGGTCATATTTTGATACCCAATGCAGATGACACAGAGAGACACATACACACTTTGCTTTTAGAGATTTGGGTTTGTTGTTTTAAATTTCAGTAAAGTTTTGTACCTTTATCAAAATTCAACCTATGAAGGAAGCAATTAAAATTTTCATGTACAAAACAAATAGAAAATGTATAATAATTAAGTCACTGGGTAATTTTAGATTATATATTTTTCGATTAGTCCAGATAGTTTTAATCCAAGTATATCAATCTATAAAGAAAATCAGAGTAGAAGAGTTATACTGTTAATCTGAAGAATCTTATGTCAATTTTATTTCTTTAAGGGGAGGCTTAAGAACAGATTCTGTTTTTATAGAATTTATGGAATAATTCATATCTCACCATAATTTAAGATCTCAAACTACAAACATTAATCTAAGTATCATCTCTATCTCTTTATTATTTTTGATATTTCAGCAAAGATTAAATAAAAATGTTAAATATATACATTGCTGAAATTTAAAAAATGGTAGTTTTGAATTGTACTCTGAAAATCTTAATTTGTCAGATGAATAATGTTTTTAAAGAAGAATAAGAAGAAAGATGAAAAATAAATCAATCAGCTCATTGAAGTATTCATCTCATTTGGATATTTAACTTTTTGAAGAAAAAAAAGCAAGAGAGGGAAAAAAAAATAATGGGAAAGCTTTCGGTGTCTATTTCTTGGCTCAAATCCAAATTGAATGTTTGATGAATTATTATTGCTTTCAATCTAATAATCAGTTTCCAAATGGCAATAAAAGATTTCTACAGGTCTAATGATGTGTTTTAAGTACATAATTATATTGAATGAAATGACAGTAGGAATGTTTAGATTTCTTTTCAGAATTTCAGAATTGTATAAGGAAGGTCTACAGATATTAAAGAACAAAATCTTTAGTGACAGTGCCACAACACTATAAAAAGTACACAAATAAAAAATAGACATTTGTTCTATCTATATGATAATGATTTATTCTTTATAGGTGTCTATGCTATTTTAACAGTGACACATCTTAGCAAGATTTGTGATGTACTTTTATTCAAGAATTAGATAAAAAAACATTCAAATTGCACGTTTCGTTTCATAGAATATGCTACTACTTCAACCAATTTGTGATAATGCATGTATATATTTACTGAGGGTGAAGGAGTAACATATTGGCTTACATGTTGGATTACAACACCACAGTATGTATTTACCAAATCTCTCTACTACAAGCAGGACACGGTGAAGTTTTTTTAAGTGGAGTACAACTGGTTTGAATTTCCTTCTCCTAGACCAGTTGTTATACCTAAGTTAAAATCTGCCCAATTATTGACTCATAGCAGGGGGAAAATAATTGGATTAATATCTTTCCGAAAGGTATTAGCATTATGCAGAAATGCAAATCACCTCCATCCAGGATTTGAACTTGGATAACTTATGTCACAAGCACTTGCAAAAATTGCAATAAGGTATGTAAGCCAGTTTCTGGGCAGGAAAATGTAGACAGTGATTAACTCTTTACCAGGCTTTTATGATTTATGAAGTAATCAGATATGATTGTTGGTGGTGGTCCTTTAAAATAAAGTGGTGCAAATTTTTTCTTCAGCAAATCTTCTATGAACTTTGCAGAGGTTAAAATGATATTTGGAAAAAAATTATAATGATAAAAAAAAAAAACAGGAGGTAGAATTATTTTATTTACTCTAGAAGAAAGAAGTAATGTCGAAGTCAATTACCTCTCAACAAGATTTGAAAATCTTCAATTGAAAGATACAAAATTTTAAAAATATCACCAGCTTAAAAAAAAAAAAAAAAAAAAAAAGCAAGAAGAGGAAAGCAGTTAAAGAAGATCAAACACTTTTTATAATCAAATACAAGACTAAGATTTTATTTTATTTTTTTATTTTACATCAGCTTTTGTTCACACTTACTGTGAACTGTCTATATATTGTGTCACCAAAGAACAGACAGCAACAACTACAAAACACTTTAAGTCAATTGAAATTTGAATTCCCTCCTCCACCCACTTTTTTAAAAGTTCAAAGTAAATCAATATCACAATCCTGGAGATTTTTTTTTTAAATTCCAAATAAAAGAATTTAGTCATGAAATTTTTTCAAGCTATTTCTGCTTTAGAAAAAACTTTGATAACAAAGTCAAAAAATTAAAAAGACCCAATAAATGAATAAAAAGAATATTCTCATAAGATCAGTGATTGTGAGATGTATAAAAACCATGAATAATGATACAAAGAACCATTACTGAAGACCATTATTGTTAAAACCAAGAGTATTTAAAAGAAAAAACTTATGAGTGATCTAATCAAAATATGAAATTTATAACAAAAATAAAACCTAAAAATCAAAGTAAAAAAATTTACCCATTCATAATATTTTAACTTACAAATTACAATAAGCAGCTTTTAGATGTTATTTTAGACCCACACTAATAATTATTTGTGCAAAAGAGAGATTATCAATTTTTATTTAAAAAAAAGAAAAAAAGAAAGAAAAAAAAAAAGAAGAGTTTCTAAAATAATTTTTACAGAACAAAGACAACAAACTTATTGAAAAACAAGATTTTAAATAACTTATTAGAAAAAGAAATTTGCTAAAAAATTTACGGAAAGAAGACCTTCCCCCCACCTCCAGAAATCTTTACACACTAATTTAAGCATTTGACAGATACTAAGTGTTTCTACACTCTTTTTTCCATTCTTCAACTATGTTTATTGATTTGGTTGCCATAAAAACTAAAATTGTTACATGTTAATTTCATCAGGTGCTATTTTTAAAGAATTAATTTTCACATTATCTAGATTTGTGAGGTTAGGATTTATCATCATTATACACTGAAGTATAAAAATTAGACTCCTCATCTTGGTTGGTGTAAGCAATACTTGAAACCATTTAACGATGTGCAAACAAATAAGCTCTAACTCATTTAAAAATACCAAAGTTACCAATAAACTATTCACTTACAAATCAAAGTTATAAAGAGGATTTGGCATTAAATAATCATAATATGCCATCTTGGTTGTGAGAGTCACAATGTTTGTAGTTTCCCATCCCCTCTGCCACATACACAATGCAACACAAGGTCACTTGCAAACAAAGTACAGCTGATTTGAATTCAGAGTTTTCCTTAACCTAAAATGGTTGTCTTACCAAGGCTAAAGAACTCATTATGTCCAACTATTTACCAATAGCTGGGGAGAAAAACAGATGGATTCATGCCTTTTACAAGGGTATTAGTACAAAGTGAAATATAAAGAATCATTTTCAGGATTTGAACTCTGGTTGCTAATTCCATTTCTTACAATGATAGCCATTAAATCAAGTGTGCCGGTTATTGGTAATGATGCTTTGGCATCACCTTGAAACCAGTCATCATCTGATGAAAGCTTTATTGGCAGTACAGCTTTTTATTTTGTTTTCCACTCCCAAACTGCATATGAATAGAATATTATTATCATAATTACCAAAATATTTTCCGAGTGAATTTGTCCTTATTTGACTTGTCTAGCTCTCCCATTAAATCAGATTATATTGTTCTACCTGATACAAGGATTCAAATCACAACTACAAGCTCACAGATACAAATTAACCAATACTTTTATCCACTAGGCCATTGTTCTTGATGGCAGTAACATGGAGCCTTAAAGCAAATGTTGTGTGTGTGTTCAACTTGGATAGAATATATAGTTCAGGTTAAAAGCAGAGTAAGGGTAACCTGAAGCTGAACTTTGGTTGAATGGAAGAGACAAGCAATATTAACTAATATCCTCTAAGCATGAAAAGTAGGATGAGAATAATCAATGTAACACATCACTCAATAAGTCCCAGGCCTAACTAAGAAAACAACAACTTTTAGGCAAAATTCAACTTAATTCATCAACATAGTCTCCTTCGAGGGTGATACACTGATTCCAACACTTCTCTAACAATTTGATGCCTTTTTGTAGAACAATTTGTCTTTGGCCTCAAAATACGCCTCAGTTTTCGATATTACTTCTTTATTGGAACCAAATCTCTTTCCCTGAAGCATTCTTTTGAGGTCTGCAAACAGTCAGTAGTTGCTGGGGGCCAGATCTGGAGAATACAGTGGGTGTGGAAGCAATTCAAAGTGCAATTCATGGAGTTTTGCCATCGTTTTGATCGACTTTTGACACGGTGCATTGTCTAGATGAATGAGCACTTTTTTTCTTTTTCATTTGTGGCAATTTTTTTGTGATTTCTTCCTTCAAATGCACCAATAATGCTATATAATATTCGCTATTGATGGTTCTTCCTTTCTCAGGGTAATCGATGAACAAAATACCTTGCACATCCCAAAATATGGAAGCTAAAACCTTGCCTGCTGATGTTTATGTCTTTGGTCACTTTGGACAGTTTTCACCTGCTGCTGCCCACTCAGCTGACTGCCGATTTGACTCCAGAGTGAAGTGGTAGGGTAGATCCAGGTTTCATCCATTATCACATATTTACGCCAAAACTCCTTTTCATTGCATTGAAACAGTTGCAAATAACGCCCTAAATTGTTGTTGCATTATTGTTTTTGATTGACTGTGTATAAACACTGCACACATTTTGAACACAGCTTTCTCATTGAAAATGTTCATGCAAAATGGTGAATACACTGCCTTCTGATATCTTTAACTCCACTGCTATCTCATGCAACTTCAATTTATGATTGGCAATAACAAAAGTTTGAGAAGTTTTTTGGTGTTTTCTGGGACAACAGTTAAATTTAGGCAACCTGAGCATTTAGCATCTTTTGTGTCTGTACAACTGCATTTAAAGTCAGCATACTACCTCTTAAACATTGTTTCCAATGGAGCAGAGTCTGAATAACACTTATTAAGCTTTGCTTGAACAGTATTTTCCCCTAATCAGAAAGCAATGCTTTATCAACACACAAAATTCAAATTTTTCCATTGTTTTGAAAATTTCTAACAGTAGCTTCACTTAAATAACAGTAATTCATTAATTAATCATTTGACTGTGCTCAAATTTTGACACATGCCATTTGAAGGATAGTACTTGATAAAAATCATTGAGTGTTTTATTAGTGGTGCCATCTATATGCTAGACCCAGGACTTATTGAGTGATGTAATAGATTAAATAAAGGGCTCAGTTTGAAATTCACAAAAGGTTACAGACTATGACAAATACCTGAAGAAGTCAGAGGACAATGTGTGTGTGGGGGAACATAGGTAGCAAGTATGTATGTATAATAAGATCAAAAATATGAATGACTCAGTTCAAAAATTCAGGTTAATTTTGTGGGGGTGATAAAATAGAAAAAAACATTTTTAGTGAAACGTGGTCTCTAAATGAAAAGAGCTAATTTTAATGTACATCATAAACAGAGGTCTATGACGCTAGTATGGTCAGGTTAGCAGATAAGAGTAAGTTTTGTTTGTAAGTATTTTAGTTGTTGGATGGTCCATGTGGAGGCCCTTTCAAGCATATATTCCAGAAGGAAATTAGAAGATAGTTCAATTTAAAGATAGATTTGACCTCCAGCTGTAAAATAATTCAGGACTCTAGTTGATTGGGAGTTGTTTCCTAGCAAGATTTACTGATCTACCAAGAGACAGTGGAAAAAAAGAAACATATGAAAAGGGACAAATGAACTGGAGAGGTTACACTGGGAAAGTAGCAGATAGCCGAGTTAAAAATGAAAATGTAACAGCAGCATATCGACAACAAGTTCTAATTGGCTTAAGGAGACTCAAACAGGAAAATCATTAAGAGTGGGTGCAGGCTAGGAGACAGGAAAGAGTGAGTTGGTGGCCAGACACAACAAGGTAAAGACACTCATTTTGGGGTGAGCTCTGAAAAGAGGTCTCACACCCAGATGAAAGCCTGTGAGGACAGACACTGCAAGGAAGCACATGTTAGAATTACAAGAGAAAATGTGGAAGACAATACAAAATCTGTCTCTGTTCTCTTTCTCCTCACGGTATTTCATTTCTCTTTGTCTAGCTAACGTGGTCAACTCGGGTTTCATATGCTGTTTCTCTCAGTGACTACAAAAAGGTGTAGTAGCAAATAAACTTTACAATTAGCAAACTAAGATGGTTTTTTTGTGATAACCTCCATGTGAAAAAAAGTGACAAAGTCCAACTGATACTTAAGATATAGCACTACACACATAAACCCATTTGATATAGCGATACAAATGTCTATGTGTAATAGTAGTAGTAAAAATGTGTATGACGACTGTACCACCAAAACTTCCATTTGGACACCGTAGCATTGCAAACTTCTATTTGTGCCATTTAATGTTAAAACCATCAATTTGGTGTGTAACAGTACACAGCCAAAAGTGGAAGGTTGATTATCTGCAGGTAAGTAATCTGGGAACAAGTATTCTAAGAATATTAAATGAATAATAAAAAAGGTAATCAACCAATAGATATAGTACTTAATATCAAATTACCAATGGCTGAATGAATTTGATCATAACAGATGTTTTCATCAAAATCCTTGGATAATGATTACAGAACCAACCTAAAGAAATATTTTTTAAATTTAACAGAAACCAAATGCAACATCTTAAAAATATCATCAGATTTTTCAAATGTATCAATTTAAGAGAGAAAACATTGAAAATAAAACAATTCAAAAGTCAAACTTCTCAAAATGACCAATTCCAAGATGGCTAATATTTACAAATAATCAAGTTTAAATCTTTTCAAGAGCCAATTTAAGTAACAAAATCAAATTTGATTATAGAATTTGTGTCTCAGATGCAATTCCAGAGTATCATTAAAAAGGGAAACTTGAAATTTAGTTTTATAGGATGAAAATAGATTAAAGTTATTTGAGAAGTAATCACTTCAGCTGGAAGAATATTTGTTATTTAAACAACTCTCCAGCTTAATTAACATCTTATGAACGAATTTACCATATTGAAAAATTGAAGCAATAATAATAATAATAATATTCTCATACTTTCAAAAATCTCTTAAATTATAAATTCAAAAATCTCCATCAACATATAACTTATTCTAAGTAATAAAGACACAAAATTTTATCCTCTTTTTTCTTTTTTGTATACCTTAAATGATATTACTTAAAAAAACAAAACTGTGTATCAACTTACCATGGATCCAGTGTCCACTAGAGTCTGAGTGACAATAATATTGAAAACTGCATGTGAGCGGCTGCTCTCACTATTCATATTTGTTGCTGCTACAGTCCTAGACTTGTTACCTTCATTCATTAAGTTGTCAATATCCTGCAGAAAGTGACAAATAAAATATTTATAAAATGTTAGTCAAAGAACTATTTTATTAATAGGTAAACTTAACAAAATCATATCAATATTAAGATTTTGTGCAATAAA
>CAUZXS010002653.1:0-12500 GCA_963585895.1 Sepioteuthis lessoniana
ACCAAACAGGAAGATTGGATGATTGTTAAAATGTCTTTAAAAGACCATTTTGATGCAGCAACGTCTATTTCTTGTGCATTTTGTAAGCAAACAGGAAAGACAATCTCTAGAAAAAAAACTGTTTCTAATAGGTTAAATAAGGAAAAATTAGTGGCTTGTATTCCATGTCGCAAACCTTTGATTTCAAAGAAAAATCAAAAGGTTGGTCTTGAATTCACCACAGAGCATATCCTGTGGACAGAGGAACAATGGAATATGGTTCACTTGAGTGAGGAATCTAAATTCAACTTATTTGGATCTAATGGTAAGAGGTCTGTAAGACATCATAAAAATGAGGAACGCTTATCTCCTCGATGCGTTAAGAAAACTGAAATTTGGAGGGGGAGCATAATGGTGTAGGGGGTGATTTCTTCAGCGGGAGTAAGACCCATTGTTCGTTTTCACAGTAATATTAATGCAAATGTTCTTCGCCATTACATTCTTCCTCATTTACGTAAAATCATTTGAATATTTGTTGTTGTTCTGTTCCGCTACTAAAATCCCCATGTTTTGTATGTAACTATTACCAAGCAAAAATGGCACATTATGCCAAAAGATTTTTATAAGAACAATCTACTTAAAATACTCTTAAAGAATAACACAAATACAATTTGCAATTGAAGCATAATTTTGAGGGATATGCATCTGTGCGGGACACAATTTCTTTTAGTCAGCCAAATTCTTGATATGATGGAAATAAAATGCTCATCAGAACCCTTCATTCCTCCTAAATAGAAGGATTAATATCATCATGGATTGATGTTATAATGGGAACCCAACAGGTTAAAAGATCATCTAGTAAATAATAAAACTAAACTAAAAGAAAGTTGGTATAGACAGATTTTACAACCTTGTGAAAATATCAAATAAATAGACAATAAAAATAAGTTATCAAAATGATGAATGAGAATGTCTTGTATGCAGCAGGAAAAAATTGACAAAATTAAAACAAGCTAATATTAGAGTGAAGAAAACAACAAACAAACAAACAAAAAAAAAGAAAAAAAAAAAACCCAGGTTTAATGCAATCACCGATATCAAAGCAAATAATCTAAGTTTGTTTTTTCTTGATTCCAAATCAAAAAGAACATCCCTAATTTACCTTTGCCCCTCTAAACCCAACCAAAGATTACATTTAAAAAATATTCTTAGATAAAGCAAAAAAAAAAAAAAAAAAAAAAAAAAATCCAAATTGTTTTTTTTTTTTTTAATTTGGCAAAAACATTAATTTCATTGAATACTTCATTGTTATTTTGAAAAACGATAACTGGCCTCAGAATCATACATAAATTCATATTTTCAACAAAAGGATTTTTTAAAGTATTTAAACAAATCAACTTTAAGATGAATTAGACTGACATGGATGCATTTATCCCATCCTTTTATCACAAGGTGGATTTAATATAAAGTCAATTTCCGAAGTAAAGTAAAGCTGAATTTAGAATTTTCTGTCTTTGACATTGGTTGCCTAACAAAAAGGCTAAAGAACATAGTCTGCCCTACTATTTACCCATACCTGGGATGAAAACAAATGGATTCATGCCTTTCCAAAGAACCTCATCCAGGTTTTCTTTAACTTTGCTCATTTCATTTCCAATGATCATAACTGCAGCACTAAGCACTAGTCCCAAACACACACATATCAATTTCATAACAAGCAAATTTCGAGCCAACAAAGAATCTTGACCTTTTTATTGACCTCTCAAATTCAGTCTTCAGAGGATTTAAAAAAAAAAAAAAAAAAAAAAAAAAAGTTTTGTTTGAATTTTTTCAGATGTAATCAATGTTAAGTTGGGTTGGGCAGAGCATAAATTATAATCACATGGAAGAGACAATCAATGTGACATGAAAGAATTAGCAGATACAAGATGTGTTCTTAGCATGGTTGGCAGAAAGAAAACGATCTATTCTCATCAATTGAAGAGAGGGATCACAAGAAAAGAAAATTACCAGGTACAAAATGTCTTCTAAGCATGGTTGGCAGAATGAAAACAATGTATCCTCCAAAGGGTTTCTGTTTGAAATCCTTGTAAACTTACTAAGAAACCTGAAGAAGAGCGAAAAATATAACATAAGATATTCTGACACTGATAACAACCAAGATGAGGACTCAAGACAGAATACATCATTAGATAATAATGCTAAGTTTATTGCATCCTACCCATAATTCTTAGTTTTATTATTTAACATTGTCAAGAATTGACCTGGCAATAATAATTTATAGCTTTTCAAAATTTCCTTTATGGACATTTTATTGTTGTTTCTCAGTGAATTTAAATCTAATACAAAAGAAGAATTTCCAAAATGGCTACAGCTTCCAGTGTGCTCTGGTAAATTCTAAAGAATTGGGTTGATGCTTAGTACTACTACTTTGACCTTAGTAACATGACCTTTCTATGCCACCCACATAGCCAGTGGCAAGCAAACACACACACACACACACACACACACACACACACACAGCTCTTCTACCAACACACACCCTGACAAGTCAAACAAGAATTTCAAGGAAATAGAATACTGACCAATAAGGTCAGAACAACAGCAGGACAGCAGAAATAAAAATAAAACATTTTTCCCAGTAAGGTTGCTTCTAAATAATCAAAATTTTCATAGTTTAGATAGATGAGAAGCCTTAATAACGACTGTATCTGCATTCTGGAGTCTTAACTTTGCCATTTTTTTTAATTTGTAATTAAATAAATTCGATCAACATGTTTTGCAGTTACCAAAACTTTTTTTTAATGCAACAGTTACATGTTTCCAGTTTTAAAATTATTTGAGTAATAAAAGATTCCTTTTGATAATGACCACAATTTTAGGCTTTTAACAATAAAAACTATTAACCCATGCAGTGTACATATAAGAACTGAAAGGGGTCTTAGCATAATGTTAACTCCATGGCTCATGTAGGACAAAGCCTTTTTCTTTAGTAACACGCAAAATAAAGAACAAAGATTGTTTCTTCATTAAATGTTGGGCAGAGGGAGAGAAAATAGAGTCAGTAATGTTTAAAAAGGAATTAGTAATTAAAGTACCTTTTACACTTTATAATCAATATTTACTCAATCAATTAGAGATTTTTAATAACAATTGATAATAATGGTGATGATTAATGAACAAGACTATTATTTAGCAATCCTTTGTCGTCACTTATTTACTGAAATAGAACATTCTTTATTTACTAAGCTTAGATGTGGCACAAAACCAGAAGTCTGAGACAAACAGTGAAAACTCAAATCACTAACAAGGATCTGCTAATCTATCTTGTTAAGCATTTTACCATGTGATGTGCTCAAAGATTGCAATTAATAGAAAAATATTGCAATCAATAGGAAAAAAATGGATTTAAATTTCAATGTATTGATATATTTACCTTGAGAAGAAGAGCATTTCACATGATATAATGCTTCTTAGCAAGCTAAATTAGCAAACTATTGTCAGTGAGTTTGATTCTCACTGGGTGCCCCATACTTCTAACCTTGTGCTACATCTAAAATAAGCTTAGTGAATATATTTACTTTGAGAAAGTTCCAAGAATAAATTTATCCCACAATTAATACTTAAAACCGTTTTGCTCAAGATGAAATTACATTCGGAAAAAAAAAGGAAATTTCATTACATTTAAATGCAATGAAAGTTGGTTAAAGATGTTAAAAGACAAAAACATGGCAAAGTTTTTGGTTTGAGGTTTATAACATATCAACCATTGCAGGTTATTTAATACCAAATCCTTTTTATACATTTATATTAAATATATATGATTTGTAAAGACATTTTGTTAATAACATTTTTAAATAAGCCTAAGCTCATTCCTTTGCATTCTTTTAAATGGTTCCAAGTATTGATATCTATCACTAACAATTCAATTAAACAATCATTTGTTTCAACACAAATGATCGAACAGTTCTATTTCAAACTATTCAGTATAGCATGACTCATTTATTTGTACTCAATTTAAATGTCAAACAGTTCTTTTTGACCAATAGATAAAACCCTATCAGGTACTACCACTCTGGCCCAGAGTGGATCTAGGAGTGTTGACAATGAAGAGGGTACTCTGCATTCCCCAAAGCTCCAGCCTCGCCATTAGATTGTTTAGTGTCATATCCAGGACACTTGTTGTGGGAGGTCTTACCCCTCTGCTGAGATGAAGTTGGTGTATTCTACAGCCCCAGCCAACTGGACTACAAAGTTTTTACCTTGAAAAAATCTGAAAAAAAAAATTGTCACCTATTCAGTAACTGACCTGTTACCATTTGGTGTAACTTTCAAAATTGATAGAAACTCATATTACAGACTTTATTTTTAAGTACTGTGTTTTGCTTCTAAAAATCTCAAATAGTTAACCTATTTGTATATTGATTAGGTTTGGTTTCTTTGTTTAATGGCATATCAACCTTTGTGGATTATCTAATGCTAAAGCCATCTTTTTAGAAGAAGAAAAGTGATACTATTTAACCTAGAGCCGTGACGATAAGGAGACTTATACTCAACCCCCACCAAGAGTATTAGTCCAATAGCATAATGACTTACATGATGGACTCTAGTCACACTATTATGTTCAACTTGTATTTAAATCATTTCAATCAACAGGTTTTCCCATTAGCAGATTTTTTTAATGCAACAGTTACATATTCCCTGCTTTAAAATGACTCAAAGAATTCAGATTTTATTGTGATAATGACCCAGATTTTAAGCCCTTTACTTCTCATAGTTTGATATTTTGCAATAAAAACTATTAACCCGTTTTACATATAAGAACTAAATACTAACACACCGAAACCACTATTGATAGATTAATCTCTTGTCCTTCACCACAACTCATTCATTTATCCATAAGTTCATGTCACCTGATGATCATCAGAGAATGCACAGCTGAAAACAATGAAATAAACTAGAGCAAGAATATAAAGCAATGAAACACATTAAAACATTGGCTTGTAAATAGTCAATATTTATATGGAAGTCACTGTTGAAACATTTTGGCAGGATTTTAATTTGTAGAGAAAACAGCCAAGTAGTACTGGTGCTACATAATCTTCAGAAGTGTTTTTAGTGAAATTATTATCATTGAAGTAAATGAAATCAGCGACTAGAGTTCAAATCCTAGACAAAGCAGTTTATGTTTCACTTCATCCTAATGCTTTTGGGAAAGGCAAGAATTTGTTCTCCCCTTCCAGCTATGGGTAGCACAGACTGGATTCTTTAACCTTGGTAAGGCAACCAGTTAAGAAATACCTTGAATTCAAACCAAATGTATTTCACTTAAAAAAATAAATAAATAAAAAAAAAATTGACCTTGTCTTGCCATCCTGATATTTGTTGAGAGCCTCACATACATGCGAGTATGGCACATGGCCTTTTTTGTGGGACCCAGGCACAGGATGTTGGCCCACACACACCTAACCATTCCAAAAATGCCTTGTCAGCATTTCCCTAAAAGAGGGCGCCTCAGACACCAGGCAATAAGCCTAGCACCTCCTGAGAGGGGTAGAGCCTGAGGGGACAGCCCCCTGAAATATACATGATCTTCAGAAAAAGGATCAGGTTTACAGTATAGAAACAATTGAGATAACATTTGTATTGAAACAAATTTACTTAACAGAAATGATAAAGAGAGAATGGCTTGTTAAAAAAAAAAAAAAAAAAAAAAAAAATGCTAGCAGAAAATTTATCAGATTGACACAGGATGTAACCCAGAAGACCTGCCGGAGGCGATGAACGATAGGGAAAAGTGGCGAGAGATGGTCAAGGATATCCGTGCTGGCGGCACGACATGATGATGATATATTACATAATAATTAAACCTTAAAATGCTTGAAGAACTGTTCAGTAACTACAAGGCCTCACACCATAGGATCATTTAGGAAACTTGAGAACACAGCTGCTCTAGTAAGTTTTAAATCTATAAATTAAGTTTCCAAATTTTAGAGTACATGATATTTTGATCTGAGCATTGGAAGGAAAAAAAAAAAAAAAAAGCTTCTACCAATCCTAATTTTAAGAGGTTGAAAATTTTTAAAAAATCTATTTTAAAATAATTTGTTGCTAATAAGTAGCAAAGTGAAAAACTATTAACTCTTAAAACCTCAATCTATCTTTTGACTAAAAATTATAAATATTTTGAAATTAACTATCACTTTTTAATAAATGTGTATAATATTCTAAGCATTTTCATATACTTGTAAAATACAAACCAACTTGAATATATGTCAAAGCCAAGAGACTCGTATGCAAATAAAGCTAGAAAAAAAATAAAAAAATAAAAATAATAATCACTTTACAACAGGTGTTTTAACAGGACACACACACAATGATTAAAAAAAAAAAAAAAAAAAAAAAATGAACAAGACATTTTAATATGATAAATCCAAAGGATTTTCAAAAGATATCCACCAATCTTGGTTTGAATTTTAATTAAATAGCAATCAATCAATCTGAATTGGAAATCTTTGTTTTACTATTCAAGTCCTTAATTTGGGATGAATTCTATCTGCAATGAACTGCAATATATTGCATCACACAATGTGTAAGAACATTTCAATGGAGTCATTCTTACAGAAGAACAAACCCAATATTACACTTTACTTTTGCCGCATATATACACAATGAGAAACTTCATTATTGGAAAAAAAAAAAAAAAAAAAAAAAAAATCAACATTCATTTATAGATAATTATTTTTATTTGCTCCTTTGACCGTTTTCGATACATTGATTTTAATGGCATGTCAACCCATCTACGGTTATTTTATGTCTAGAGGTTAGGGAATTGCATTCATTATATGTCCATATCTACATTTTTTTGTGAGTTTTTTCTCAAAAGACTTTTTTGCATTTTGTCCAATCAAATACAAATAATTTTTTAAAAGATTTATTTGAGGATTCAACCCATAGAGTGGTTTTACATGATCAAGTTCTAAGTCAGAGTGGACATGGGAGTAATGACAATAAAGGGGGTACTCCACACTTCCAGAACAAGAGCCTCACTATCCAAAAGAGTTTACAGACATATACAGGACATGCGACCATTTTCATAAATTGTTTGGTTATATATATATATATATATATATATATATATATATATATAAATAAAATCTAGTTTGCTATATTCATAAAGAGTGCTCAAAATTGGTGATAGATTAAGTTAGGATAGCATAGACAGAGTCAATTGTACTTGTTAACTGTCAGATTCTTCCCTACGTGATCATCAGACACACACACACACACACACACACACACACACACACACCAATAATGATTTTCCATATACCATCTTGCTGATTATTTACCCTATATTCTACGAGTAAGAAAAAGTTAAGAGAAATTGAAAAAAGTACACTAATCTCTCAATTCCCCACCCCATTCTCATCATGTCACTACTCTTTTTCTGACACTCTAAATTGAGCTGATGATCCAAGATTAAAAGGAGGTGAAATCCACCCCCCACTCCACATTATGTCTAAGGACATCATATCCTCCCTCTTCTAGCACACAAAACCTAACCTCAGGGAACTAATTGGTGCAAAGTTTACAGACCACCACATCACAAACTGCAAACTTAGAGCTCAAGTAACATGAAGCTAAGGATCAGGACTTATACAGACATTTGATAACAATCCTGAGAACAACAACAAAAAAGCAGCCAGGGGGAACACTATTGAGACGGCTTTGTTTTGTCGATTACATTGAATAATAGGCAACGTCTTCAACTACTTCGTTTTACATCTTAACATGCTGGACCCAAAGAAAAAGCTGCACAGTGTACCATAGTCAGGCAATGAGAACCAGTCAGCAGATATCACAACTGAGAGGAAAGAAAAACCAGTGAGATGAGGGGGGGCGTAGACAATATATGAATGTGAGAGGGGAGGGAGGTGGAAACAAGGTTGTTTTGTTGTTTGAGCTGACAGACTGCTACAACATGGCAGACAGAAGCCAAGTTATTGTCAAGGAGAGTCTCAAGCCATGACTGGGTGGTGGTGATAAAGGCGGAGGGGGGGGCATTTACTGAACAATTCTAGAAAGGTAATTCTTGCAAGGTAACATGGTTTTACTTAGAAGAGAAACATTAGAAAAGATGATTATTTGAAGGGGTCTTAGCATAATGTTAACTCCATGGCTCATGTAGGACAAACCCTTTTTCTTTAGTAACACGCAAAATAAAGAACAAAGATTGTTTCTTCATTAAATGTTGGGCAGAGGGAGAGAAAATAGAGTCAGTAATGTTTAAAAAGGAATTAGTAATTAAAGTACCTTTTACACTTTATAATCAATATTTACTCAATCAATTAGAGATTTTTAATAACAATTGATAATAATGGTGATGATTAATGAACAAGACTATTATTTAGCAATCCTTTGTCGTCACTTATTTACTGAAATAGAACATTCTTTATTTACTAAGCTTAGATGTGGCACAAAACCAGAAGTCTGAGACAAACAGTGAAAACTCAAATCACTAACAAGGATCTGCTAATCTATCTTGTTAAGCATTTTACCATGTGATGTGCTCAAAGATTGCAATTAATAGAAAAATATTGCAATCAATAGGAAAAAAATGGATTTAAATTTCAATGTATTGATATATTTACCTTGAGAAGAAGAGCATTTCACATGATATAATGCTTCTTAGCAAGCTAAATTAGCAAACTATTGTCAGTGAGTTTGATTCTCACTGGGTGCCCCATACTTCTAACCTTGTGCTACATCTAAAATAAGCTTAGTGAATATATTTACTTTGAGAAAGTTCCAAGAATAAATTTATCCCACAATTAATACTTAAAACCGTTTTGCTCAAGATGAAATTACATTTGGAGAAAAAAAAAAAAAAAAAAAAAAAGAAAAGA
This sequence comes from Sepioteuthis lessoniana, assembly GCA_963585895.1. Taxonomy (NCBI): domain Eukaryota; kingdom Metazoa; phylum Mollusca; class Cephalopoda; order Myopsida; family Loliginidae; genus Sepioteuthis; species Sepioteuthis lessoniana. Next base: position 8,889 of record CAUZXS010002653.1, read on the forward strand.
AAAAGGAAATTTCATTTCATTTAAATGTGGGAAGAGATATGGTTAAAGATGTAAAAAGACAAAAATACGGCAAAGTTTTTACTTTGAAAAAATCTGAAAATCTCAAAATATTCACCTATTCAGTAACTGACATATTACGATTTTGCTAAACTTTCAAAATCAATAGTAACTGGTATAAGAGACTTTTTTTAAAGTATAGTGTTCTGCTTAAATGCATAATGGCAAATATGTCCAACATTTCACATTGGATATATGATTTTTTTTTTTAAACAATAATAAAAAGACATTCACTAAGAACAGAAAACATTAGTCATAAAATAAAAGAATAAATATAAATTCTCATATTTTTATAACATTCTTAATAGAAAATGAAATCAAATCTTAACATTTATTTGCAGAAACACTTAATTGACTGGATATATATTCAAAATGTATCACTTTTCTTTTTATCTTTATTATCCTGCCTTGCAATAAAATGTTTTAATTATACACACAAAATTCTAACACTTCAAATATTGACTTCTAAAATAGATTGATAATCGCAGCATCACAAGAAGAAAATTAACTATTTCTAAATTCAACTCACAATTACATATACGGTTCTGTTTAACAATATTTAACAACCAGTCAAGGGTTATGCATAGAGGTTCGGAATTACATTGTATATTTATATTGATATTTTTTTGAGAAATTGTTGCTTAAGAGATTTTTTTCCACACAGTCTTATCAAATACAAATAATTTTTAGACAGATCTATTTGACCCATAGAGAGGATCCTAACAGGTACCACCACTCCAGGTCAGAATGGACTTGGGAATAATGGTAATAAATGGGTACTCCACACGCCTCAGATCTCCAGAACTGGAACCTCACCATCAGATGCAGTTAAGTGTCATATCTAAGACAACCCTTGTGGAAGAGGGTTTGCAGGGGGGGGATACAGTCAGCATATTTCAAGCCCCACTGACAGGATGAATAAAATATAGCAAATAGAAATATCTAATGAGAATTGGGAGGGGGGAGAGGGTTCTGAAGCCTAAAATTCTGCTAAAAATCTTAACAGAAACTGCTGAGTAGAGTCGAACTAGAATGATGAAGAGATACAATCAAAAGATAAAATGCTTTCTGATGCCTCATTCTGTTGTCTTTAAAATAAGAAAATGAATTTGTATACTCGGCAGCAAATTTCTATTGAATCAAACATATAAAACAGAGAATACAGACTTTAAAAAGGAAAATATAAAACCTTATTTGACAATTTATCTAAAGATGAACAAAAAAATGTTTTTATTATTCAATGAGTTATGTGTACATTGAATCAACTTTGGTTTTATGGCATATCAACCATTGTAAGTTATTTAATGCTAAAATCCTCTTTATACATATATATTAAATAAATATGATTCATAAAGACATTTTGTTGATAACATTTTTTTAAACTGGCTTAAGCTCATTTTTTTGCACACAGTTATATGGTTCCAAGTATTACAATGTATCACAAACGATTCAATTAAAGATTTGACCCATAGATTGGGTCAGAGTAGCCCTGGGAGCAATGGCAAAGAAGGAGTACTCCACATTCCCCAAAGCTCCAGCATCACTAGAATCTCATCAGCAGATTGTTTAATATCATATCCAGGACACTCATAGGAAAGAGGTGGGGGGGTCTTACTACTCTGCAGAGATGCAGTCAAGAGGGGGGGGGTCTTACTACTCTGCAGAGATGCAGTCAGTATATTCTACAGCAACTGGGCTATAAATCAACTTAGAAGAAATAGGAATATTCCAATAAAAATTAAGTTGAGTGCATTTCAAAATAAAATATTTCAATAAATCTGCTTACTTGCCAAATTCCTAGGAAAATAAAGAAAATATATTCAAAATTTGTGGTATCAAATAGAAAAAAAAAAGAAATAAAAAGAATTATAAAAGTTTTCAAGTAATTAATCATTTTCAAGATGATTACCATTACAGAAGAAAAATTCAATCTTTCAGACTGAACATAAAATATTCATAATCTAGCATTTTCCCACAATGCAAAATTTGTTAAAAAAAACAAAATTAAAAGTTGACAAGACATCACAGTGGCATTGTGCACTTTTTCATTCAGTATATTCAACACTAATAGAGTAAAAAAAAAAAAAAAAAAAAAAAAAAAAAGATCACTATGAAACAAATTGTTTGATTTACACATCCAATAAGTTATCAGATATTTTGCCTAATGGTGAGTAGAAAAGGCAGCAATTTTGTCTAATGTAAAAAGTGTTTCAGAAGAAAATTGATATAATTTCATTTTGAAATGGCTGCTATCATTTCATATATAAATATTTAAATAACTACAAAGTCTAGGCAAATAAAACTAAACAGGCTAAACAGGTTCCTTATCCCTAAAATTCTAAATATTCAATTATTTCTTTTATAAATTCTAAGTAATAAAAGCTTTTTTTAAGATTTAGAAGAACAATATAAAATTTCAGGCTTTTCTTACAAAAAAATAAAATAAAATAATAGGAGGGGGTAATTATAAAGACATTTGAATGTTGCTGATAAATCTAATTTGATACTTTCTTACATATAAATGGAATTTTTAAAAATTGCTTATACACTTAATGATTAAAACTAAGTTTAAAAGGAGATATTTAATTGTATACCAATAAATAAGATACTTTTATTCAATAATTACATTAAAAAAAAAAGTAAATTTATAAACTAAGATTCAAGCAATAAGGATTAGAGGTCTAGTCTTAAGCTTTCATATATAGTAAATAAAGTTGGTGACCGTAGTCAAGGGTGACTCAAAGGCTCCCTTTTTGATAGCTACTACACCAAAGTGTAGGGGAGGGCGTTACTCCTTTCCCTAGATTGCTCAACTTTACCCTTGATCCATACCTTATAATGCTGAGTGTTAAGCAAGGAGGCATCAAGTACCATTTTTGAGTCTTTGGTATGACTCGACCTGGGATTGAACCCAGGTCTCCCAGGCCATTGGCAAACACTCTAACCATCATGCCAAAATAGATGGAAATAAAATTATCATAAAGAGATAATGTTATCTTTAATCTAAATTATTTCATAAAAATAAATAAATTAATAAATAAAACAAAAATATATTGACTGTTTTTAAAAGAGTTCAATTGAAAACCAATTGATGAACAATGTTGGCATTCAAAGAACAGTAAATACAAATAAATGGTTGCAGGAATATTTTGTGTCATTGGGGAATGCTACCAAAAATAAAAGCCTAAAGTTGCCTCCTCATCCTGATTTTATATTTAGAAAGTCACAACTCCAAAATATCTGGAACCAACTTGTAAACCTAATAATAAACTATTAAATGACTACAGTAAGTTATATATAGATTTATCAGCTAAACAACAACAAAAAAAAACAAAAAACAAATATATTCAGCATATTTTTCAAATCAATAATTAGACAATACTGACATTTAGAAGAGAAAAGATGTCAGTGAAGTAATTGGACAATATTTTTTACAGAACAATTAGACGAAGCATTCAGTATAAACGTATGAATCAAAAATATTTAACATCTTTATTATTCTAGTTGTTTTGCTTTACGTGTATATATATATATATATATATATATATATATATA
>CAUZXS010002654.1:0-107500 GCA_963585895.1 Sepioteuthis lessoniana
ATAATCAAACATTTACAAATGAATCAAATTTTGGCATTAAATAACCCATAAGGAATTGGTATGCCGTTAAACAGTTGTTGAAATCAGAGATTTTCTTTCTCCTGGGCAAGAAAGCCCAAATTAACCCACTAATTACGTATGAGAGGACCTGGGAGGGCAAGAAATAAGTTCATACTTTTTTCTCGGTTATTAGTGCGAAGTGAAACGCAAACTGCCTCGTCTATGATTTGAACTCGGCTAATCGAGGTCATTTCATTACGACGATAACCGTTACGCCAAATATATGTATATGTATGTGTATGGCGGTTGGCACATGTCTATATGTATTTCAATGATTTATGTATATGTCTTCACCACGAAAACGTATCACCTATGCAAAGAGTTCGACCGCTCTTCTATTTATCTGTATTATTGTGGCTTCAAACGTCGAAATCGACGGAAGAAGCCATCATATGTATAAATGTGTATATGTCTGTATATAGTGGGTGCGTGTCTGTGTATCTGTATGTGTGTATGTGTGTGTGTAAATATACAAATATGAAAAAAGAGAAGCTAATCAGAGGGTGATTCTATTAAGAGTTTAATTATTTATTTAAGTTAAACGTTTCGGTTTTTATATTAAACAATCATCAAGAAAACTTTAATATGTGAAGTCGTATATTCTTAATGATATTCAATTTCATAATGAAACGAAATAATTAGAAAACTATAGCATTCGATTATCATGAGGACCGTTCGGTTTCAAAACTATCTCTATTTTTTATTAGTAGCTATATATAATATAAATGTATAATATACTTATTATGATATATATAATGATATTGTTATGTATGCGAAGGAGTTTGTACGAGAGAGAGAGAGAGAGAGAGAGAGAGAGAGAGTGTGTGTGTGTGTGTGTGTGTGTGTGTGGGTATGTGTTATTGCAACAATCAAAACATGTTGAGTTATTTTTGTCGAATCCAGTTTATCATTTATTGTTTACACTTACATGTGCTTCACAAATATATCTTCATATTCATTTTAAACAGTTCAAGACTTCGTTATCTCAGACAGATCTATTTAATCCATTGATGAAATACTAACAGGTACTACCACTCAAGGTCAGAGTGTTCCATATACTAATGGGGAGACAGAAGACACCCAAAAGCTCCAGAACTGATGCCACTTCACCAAATTCATAGTACCATAATACCTATCACACTTTATATATATATATATATATATATATATATATATATATATATATTGTCATCCACTGACAGACTGTTTCGTTCTATCAGAACTCTTCAGTGTGGCTAGACCCGCAGGACGCTCGAAGCCGGGATCGAAACCCGTCCAACTTTACGATTGACCACACGGCTACAAGCGGACTACGTTGGCTAAGTTTTGAGTCTTTGGTATAACTCGACCAGGCATTGAACCCGGTATTCCAGACCATTGGCAAACACTTACCTACTATATATATATATATATTTATGTATATAAGAGAAAAAATTGGCGACCGTAGTTGAGGGCGACCCGAGGGTTGCTTTTTAAATAGCTTCAACACCGAGGTATTGGGGGTGGGCAATATTCCTTTCCCAGGATTGTTCTACTTTAAACTTGATAAGTATCTTATGATGCTGAATGTAAAGCAAGGAGGTATCAAGTACCATTTTTTGAGTTTTGATATGACTCGACCTGGGATTAAAGCGCAGTCTCCCGGGATATTGGCGTAGACTCCACCCACTAGACCAATATATATATATATATATATATATATATATATATATATAAGAATAAGGATGTGGTTGTGTAAATTCACCTGAAGATCGTTTTTAATGTTTTCTTTTTTTTCCCACTTATTTTCTCTTCTCTTTCTTACTCCCTTAACTTTTTCTTTCTTTTTTCCCCTCTTCTGCTTACTGGAGTGAATTGAAAGCATTTCAGTTGATTGATGTCTTTCGGTATTGAAATTGACATGAATGATACCAAATCTTGAACAAAGAAGTGTCGATCCAGTAAATAATAATAATAATAATAATAATAATAATAATAATAATAAGAAGAAGAAGAAGAAGAAGAAGAAGAAGAAGAAAAATCAACAAAAAAGCAAAATCCCTCGTTATAATTAACAAAAAAATAAACAGTTTAGAGGACTTTGCCGTCCCTGCAGAACACAGAGTATTTTTTAATCGAAAACAGAGACAAGAACTGGGACCTTGCCGGAGAATTAAAAATGCTTTGAAAGAACAGTGTGACGTTAATACTGATTCAGAACGACCCCCAAACGTTTGTCCAGTCAGCTAGTGCTGTAGAATACACTGATTGCTTCTCTGCGAAGAGGTAAAACTCCCCCAAATGAATGTCCTGTATATGACACTAAACAATCTTATGATGAGGCTCCAGTAATGCTGGTGTTTTGGGGAATGCGGAATACTTCTTTATTGCCATCGTTCCCAGGTCCACTCTGGCCCGGAGTGGTAACCCCTGATAAAGTCCTATCTACGGGCCAAATATAACTAAACTGTGTACTTATGCTACACTGAATTGTTTGAAATAGCACTGTTTTGATATTGAAACGGTTTGCTTATGCTAAATTGAATTGTTTGAAATAGAACTGGTTATATGTATAAAAATAGATTTGGTATACCTGCAATGGTCGATGTGCCATAAAAGCAACACAAACCAAACCAAACCAAACCAAAGATCCCCACAGTGGTAGTAAGGTTGTGGGAGGCTGATAAAGTTGGAAATCAGAGAACGAGCCGATACCATTCAAACTACAGAATTGTTGAGCTCGGAAAAAATACTGGGAAGAGTCTTAGAGACTCGAAGAGACTTGCAGTAAAAGCTAATGCTGATGCGAAACTCTTGCAAGGAATAATAATAATAATAATAGTATGTGAAAAGAAGGATAAGTACCTCGACCTTGCTAGAGATTTGAAAAAGCTGTGGAACATGAAAGTAACGATTGCCAATTGTGATTGGTGCTTTAGGCACAATAACTAAAGGATTATTAAAAGGCATGGAGGACTTGGAAGTTGGCGGACTGGTAGAGACTATCCAAACGACAGCATTGCTGATAACGGCCAGAATCCTGAGACGAGACCTGGAGACCAGAGGGGACTTGCTGTCACTCAGACTCCAGTGAAAAACCATCAGCTAACACTGATGTGAAAAACTCTAAAGGAGTAAATAATAATAATAATAATAATAATAATAATAACAACCACCCTGACCTCATCATGGATAAGATTAATAAGAATACTGAGAAAAGTCCTGGTGACCAGTCTCTCAGATTCAAATTAAAGATCACTTGCTAACGCTGGCGTACAAACACTTGACGTACGAAATGGTATATGTACAAACTAGAATCCATCCTGGAGAATAGGGCACACAAGCGGATCACTTAATCCCGGCCAGAAGACAAGACCTGGTGATAATTATCAAGAAAAAGAAAAACTGTCAAATGGTGGACTTTGCCATTACAGCTGACCACAGAGTAAAAATCAAAACAACAAGAGAGACAGGTACTTGGACCTTACCGGAGAACTATTAAAGCTCAGGAACATGAGAGTGACGGTATTACCAATTGTAATTAGTGAGCTTCGAACGATCCCCAAAGGGTCTGGAAGAGTTGGAAATTGGAAAACAAGCTGAGACCATCGAAACTACTGCATTGTTTATAACTGCCAGAATACTGAGTAGAGTCCTGAGGACTTGTGGAGACAGAGACTCCAGTGAAAGTCCATCAGCTAATGCTAGTGTGATAATCTCATAAGAAGTATTATGATATTACTATGAATAATCATAATAATTTGACTCCTTGTATCTTTTGTATCTCAAAAGATCCAAACGGATCACTGAATCTTGGCCAGACGACCTGACTTAGTAATAATCAACAACCAAAAAAAGAGAACCTGCATAATTGTGATCTTTGCTGTCCTGGCAGACCACAGAGTAAAATCGATACGAAAAGAAAGATAAGTAACTCGACCTTGCCAGAGAATAGAAAAACGGTGAAACATGAAAGTGACGGTGATACTAATTACAATTGGTGCTTCGGGTTCAGTCACCAAAGGATTTATAAAGGACTGGAGGAGTTGGAAATAAGAGGACGAGTGAAGACCATCGAAACTGCTGCATTATTGAGATCGGGTAAGAATACTGGGAAGAATGCTGGAAACTTGAAGAGACTTCAAAATCCAGTAAGAAACCATCAGCTAATACTGGTGTGAAAAACTCTTCAAATAATTCTCGAGGATTTTGAGATACAAACGGATCAATAGCCAAATCTTGTGATAGTCAATAAAAAAGATAACCTGCTCAATTGTGGACGTTGCCGTTCCGGCTGACCCCAGAGTAAAACTGATATAACGCGAAATGAGAGATAAGTACCAATACCTTGCTAGAAAACTGGAAAAAACTATGGAACATGAAAGTGACGGTGATACCAATTGTAATTGGCGCACTCAATACAGTCATTAACGGTTTGGTATAAGAAATGGAGAATTTATAACATAAACGGATGAGTGGAGACTTTCCAAACTGCAGTATAATTGAAATAGATCAGATTACTGAGAAGAGTACTGAAGACTTGAGGGGTTTGCTGTCACTTAATTCCTGTGAAAAACCATACTAACGCTGGTGTGAAAAACTCACAAATAATAATGATAATTATAATTATGATAAAGGATCCAGAGGCACAGCAGAGTTACTTTACATAGATCAGCACATCCTAAACGAAAGCAAGAGAAGACGGAAAAATCTAGCTATGGCATGGATTGACTACAAAAAAGCATATGATATGGTTCCGCAAAGCTGGATAATAAACTGCCTCAAAATGTACAAAATATCACATGAAGTCATAACTTTATCGAGGAAACCATGAAAAGTTGGAGAGTGGAATTGACAGCAGGAGGAAGAAGATTAGCTGAAACAAAGATCCAAAGAGGTATTTTTCATGGAGATTCACAATAACCGTTACAATAAATAATTGCCATGACGCCACTTAACCACATACTCAGAAAATACACAGCCAGATAGAAACTAAGTAGATTGCAGGAGAAGATCAATCACCTAATGAACATTGATGATATCAAACTATTTGCAAAAAAAGAACTGGAAACTCTAATACACACAGAATATAAAAAGTTGGTGACTGTAGTCGAGGTTGACCCGAAGGCTCCCTTTTCGATAGCTATTACACCAAGGTGTAGGGGAGGGCACTACTCCTTTCCCTGGATTGCTCCACTTTACCCTTGATCCTTACCTTATAATGCCGAGTGTTAAGCAAGGTAGCATCAAGTACCATTTGTTGAGTCTTTGGTATGACACGACCTGGGATTGAACCTAAGTCTCCCGGGCCATTGGCGAACACTCTAACCATCATGCCAACGTCTAGTTAGAGTATACAGTTAGGATATAGGAATGGAATTTGGCATAGAAAAAATTGCCAAGCTAGTAATGAAAAGTGGCAAATGATATCAAACTGACGGAATGGAACTACTACATCAAGAAAAAATTAGAACGCTCGCAGAGAAGGAAACGTACAGATATGTGGGCATCTTGGAGGCTGACATCATCAAAAAAGTGGAGATGGAAAAAATTAAGAAAGAATATCTAAAATTAAAAAGCTTCGCGACACGAAACTACCATGCAGAAACCTTATCAAAAGAACAAATACCTGGACTGTACACTTCGTTATATATTCGGAGCCTTTCTCAAATGGACCAGAGAAGAACTTTAGTAAATGGACCAAAGAACAAGAAAACTAATGATTATGCATGAGGCATTAAATCCCAGAAAAAACGTTGACAGACTCTACATATCAAGAAAGGAGAGAGGAATTGGACTTGCCAACATTGAAGACGGTGTTGACGCACCGATACAACGACTCGAGGACTATATACAAAAACATGAAGGATTGATTACATCAGAAACGAGACAGAAAACACGATGGACAACAGAATAACAATAACTAGGAAACAAAAATGGGAAGTAAAACAACTCTATGGGTGCTTTAAATGACTAAGAAACAACATCTCACACGACAAAACCTAGACATGGCTAAGAAAAGGAAACTCTCAGAGAGAAATAGAATCTCTCCTAATAGCTGCACAAAACGTCATAATAACCAATCATATCAAAGCGAGGATAGATAAGACACAACAAAACAGCAAATGTAGGCTATGCGGTGACAAGACGAAACGATCAATCACATAATAAGCGAATGCAGCAAATTAGCACAGAAGGAGTATAAGGTGAGACACGACTGGGTGGGTAAGGTGATCCACTTGGAAATGTGCATGAAATTTAAATTTGACCATACGAACAAATGGTATATGCACAACCCAGCACCTGTTCTACAGAATGACACACATAAACTCCTATTGGACATTGACATACAAACGGATTACCTAATCTCGGCTAGAAGACCAGACCTGATAATAATCAATAAATAGAATTGGCAAAATTGTGGACTTTGTTGTCCCGGCTGACCACAGAATAAAACTGAAAGAATGTGAAAAGAATGCTAAGTACCTCGACCTTGCTAGGGAATTGAAAAAACTATGGAACATGCAGGTGACAATTATTTTAATTGTAATTGGTGCTTTTGGTACAGTAACTGAAGGATTATAAGAGGAACTGGAAGACTTGGAGACTGGAGGACAGGTGGACACCATCCAAACTATAGCATTATTGAGAACAGCCAGAATACTAAGAAGAGTCCTGGAGACTTGAGGTGACTTTCTGTCACACAAATTCCAGTGAAAGACCATCAGCTAAAACTGATGTGAAAAACTCTGAATGAGATAATAATAATAATAATAATAATAATAATAATAATAATAATAAATAGATGGATAGAGAGAGAGAGAGAGACAGAGAGAGAGAGATGACTATAAGCGAAGATAGACACGTATATGCAAAAATTCTACGAAAAATCGTCAATGTTTAGATCCAAAGAAGATAAAATCATAAACAGAAAAGAAAGAAGGAAAAAAAGAAACAAAGGCTGTTTAATACAAAGAAAAAAATTATAGACTTGTTAAGAGAAAAAACAGGCAAAACGAAGCAAACTGAGATAGATAGATAGATAGATAGATAGATAGATAGATAGATAGATATGGACAAAAGTTAAATAAGGATACATAGATATTGACTGATTTTCTTTGACGATATATAGAAACGGATTTATATATATATATATATATATATATATAAAGAGAGAGAGAGAAAGATAGATAGATAGAGAGAGAGAGAGAGAGAGAGAGAGAGAAAGACCAGTGTCATAATCTTTTGGCTAAAGTTATTTGGCTCGGTTTCTTAAAAAATAAGGTTATCAAAAGTCTTAGAGTCAAGAGTCCGCGTCTGTGAACGTAATGTAGACCTTGTAATTACCACGCCTGACCAACTGAGACTCGACCATGTATACATATATAAACTCCATTGCCTGACCAAATATTCATATAAATACGGCGACAGACACACAACACACAACACAAACACTAATACACACATACACACACACACACGCATATATATGTGTGTATTTTAGAATACGGGTATCCAAATGTATGTCTTTTGCATGGTGTCTGTTTATTCTATAATAGAATATTTGGTTAACACCCTGCAGCGTGATCGACCCCTCTCCTAGAATACCCACACCCTATAGTCCACCCTTGACTTTTCCTGACGACTTTTGCACACGTTTTAACAAAGGCTTCTACATGCGTTTCCCACTTTTTGTTTTTCTAATTCAGTCTTTCAGCATAAGTGTTAAGATACATATATATATATATATATATATATATATATATATATATCCGTTAGCATATGTATATGCGTGTATGCATGTATTTCTAAGTATATGCATGTATGTATACGTAAGCGTGCGTAAGAAGAAATATGTTTATATGTAGTTCAGCTTCAGGTTTACTTGTATGTGTATAAGCATGGAATCTCTCTCTCTCTCTCTCTCTCTCTCTCTCTCTCTCTGTGTGTGTGTGTGTGTTTGCACGCATATATTGAAATTGATGTTTCCTTACATGTAGAGTCAGTATCTGTAAAACTGAGTTGGTACCGCGCGTTCCATCACCAGCCACATATTATCAGACTGAGAAAGATAGATAGATAGATATGAACAGTGTACACGGATATATATATAAATAAATAGATATGAACAGAGATAGCTTGATATATAGATAATCTATTTATCTATTTATCTATCAATTTATCCATCTATATATTCATATCTATCAAACGGAGATTTACAGAGATAGATAGATAGATAGATAGATAATGAACACCGGGTAGTAGATATGATCAGAATTAGATAGAAGTCTATCTACCTAGCCAACTAGTTCACGACAATAATTTTTATGAATGACAGGGAGCACGCGAGATAAATAGAAATATCTGAACACCATAATTTGAACATCGGATACGAACAGACTGAGATAACTATCAATCGAGCGATCCAACTCGATCCAGTCAATGAATTTCATGAATATGATGGATTGATAGGTAGAAAGTAGAGATTTAGAACTGAACATCGTGCAAGATAAACAGAAATATATCCATCTATGAATCTAGACAGCATGCTAAACGATGAGCATGGAATTATATATATATATATATATATTAGTTTTTATCAAGATTTAATACCATGGATGCTTATCTGTGACCACTGGTTTCATGTCATTTTTATGCGACAATCATCCGGCAAAAAACGAAAGATTTTGATGAAATCGAAAAAATCAATTTTTTTGTTGTGGCAAAATTGAAAATTGAAATCCTCCACAACACCACACATCCCAACGAACACTGTAACACTAGGGATAAAGAATAATCCTCTATACAAGTCAACTACCTACAAAAAACATAATCTACAAGTCCACTGTAAAAACTCAGTCAAGCAGAACATATGTGCAACTGAGAGAACCTTAAAACAAACGATATAAGCCCACAAAATGTCCTTCTCCAACAGAAGTTGTTCAATCAATTCGTCATTTTCATTGCACATCTGACATCTAGAGGACATGACCGTCTCACCGACCATTACCAGGGAAAAACTAAAACTAGCACCCACCAACAGCTAGACATCAAAAATGCCTTCTTTGTCTCCATGAGAATCTCGCAATCCTCACTCACCCGTCACTATACACCATACTAAACAAAAAATCCGAAATATAATACAAATGCCGACATGAGAACAAACATCTACGTTCGTATTTCGCCCCTTATACATAATCTATCTTCACCACCCCTAGCCACAAAAACAACACCTGCTCCACCACTAAAAAAACACCACACTCCATCACGAAAAATCTCCTAATAAACCTGTCCCATCTTGAGTACCATTTTTCTCGATTGAACCATCACATTTATCTCCAAAGATCCTAACTACCTGTTGATATAATGTTCGCCATAATTTCGTGATTGTTAGAAGTATCCTTTAATATAGTATATTTACCATATTCATTACGTACATGATTTTTAGAAACAAGTAAGGAAGGGTTTTGGCGAAAGGGGTTTTGGCATATCTTGTTTCATGGAAATATATTATGATCTGATATAGCAAAAAATCATCTACATTATGGTGTTTGGCTTGTAATAGGGGTGAGGAAGGGCTAAAATTGATAAGGAAACGGAAAAAGGAAAAGATTCTCAAAAGTATGGTGGCACAGAGAGAAAAATATTTTTTGTTCTTTTTCCTCCAATCCGTTTACTATTTTGATTTTGTTAATATCTTTCCATGAAACAAGATATGCCAAAAACCCCTTTCACCCAAAACATTCCCTACTTTTTTTCTAATCAGCTCCCTAAAATCTATCTCCACTTTCAAAACAAAAAATCCTTTGTGAAACCTAATCATTTGACTATAAATCTCTCCCAGCTTTCCTGCTACAGCTATACCCGTTCCACCATCTTATCATTTCTCTTTGCATGCTTTTAAATAGAAAAACTAAGAAAATAGCCTCTGTCTGAAGAAGTTAAGGAGGGAATAAAACCGAACGAAATATCACGCATCTAAATTTAAGTTAAGTGTTTGATTTATCCAACTTTCCACACATTTCTACCATATATATATGTGTGTGTGTGAGTGTGTATGTGTGTGTATTTATGTATGTATGTATAAACTCTGAAAAAGTTGATTTCAGAGTTTTTGTTCTCCTAGACTGGGTTCAATGCCAAACATAAAGTGTCTAGCCTGCCCTACTATACTTATACCTACCTATAACTGGATGGAGAATGGTTGGATGATTACTTTTCCCAAGAGTGTTAGTGCTACGTGATATGCAAATAACCACGTCGGAAATTTCACCTCGGATATCCGTGTCCATTTCCAATGGCGATAATCATTAAACCACGAGCGTATATATATATATATGTATATATATTAAGAATTGGTCCGGAAAAAATCTGAATATGGTATTTAGGTTTTTATTATTTCATATATTTGTACACTACACATGATTGTGACTTCATGTTTTCTCTAAGATATTGATAATAGCTTTGTCGGTATTTTGTCCTAGCTTTTATGGTAAAGATCGTATTGAAAATGGTATGATCCTTTTTAAACCCATTATTTGTCTCTGTGAATGTCCTTATGGAGTTTATTGTCCGTGAAAACCTCTGGCATCTACAGAGGCAAATATTTACTTTCCTCCCCTTGGACCAAAAACTATCTTTATATATATACACACGTATATATATATATATATATATATATATATATATATATATATATATATATACGTGTGTGTATGTGCTCTGAGTGTAACGTCAATATTTAAGTGGAGTAAAGCCGGTTTGAATTCATATTTATCCTTCTCCTAGACTGGTTACGTATCCAGAGTTAAAGAAGCCAGTTGACCCTGTCACTCATAACTGGTGGAGGAGAAAAGTTGGATTCATGTTTTTCTGAAGCACATTAGCTCAAGATGCAAGAGAAACGCGCAGGCACAGCATTTGAACTCATGTCACCATTTTCTGTGACAATTACCGTTACTACTGTTAGGCGGGAGTAAGCTTTGGCACAAAATCTAACCGTATGAGAAAATGAATAAATACGTAAAAATAAATGAATATGTTTCACATTAAGTTTAACGTCATGGGAATAGAAGACAGCAAAACGAGTCGGTTTAATTTCCCGAGCTGTTTTCCTTTTATATATGTATTTATGTAGGCATATATATATGTATAAGCGCGTTAAATCTTTTTTAGTGTCAGTGGCCATTGTGCACACTCAAGAAAACTAAGTTTTTGATAAATTATTCTTTTGGGGAAAAGACACTCTGATAAAAAACAAAAATAAAAACAACTTGGAGTGATTGACACCTAAGTATTATGAAAATCTGTTTTGGAGAGAGAATCTCAAATATAAAACCTGCGGTTTCAATTCTAGTAATAAAGGCTGAGTCTTCTTTTTTGAATTTTTTTTATTGGAGCTTTGTTCACAAGGTAAAGTGTCAGAACGCGTATTGCTTGTTATCAAAATGGTGTCATAAGCAGCTATCATAAATGTTCAAGGTTAAATGGAAAATGCCTTAAAAGTTGGCATCTTTATGTTAAAGGTACGTATTGGAATTCGGGTAGCCATCTTGTTTTCAGTTGTGCGATATAAAAAGTGCGCCTTCAAAGTAACAAGGTCAGAACACATACTGGTATTTGTCGTTGCTCATATATGCTTTAGTGATGTTTGATTGGCCAATCTACTACTGCTATTGATGAGCAAGTCTATGAATATTTGTTGACATTTTGTAGACGGCTGATACCCCTCTAGTTCTCCCGCCAAACAATCCAACACGCCTCTTGGTATAAGATGGAATCCTCCATCCTTCAAAGTAACAAGGTCAGAATACGTATTGGTATTTGTCGTTGTTCATAAATGGTTAAATCATCTTTGATTGGCCAATCTACTGCAGCTACTGATGGGCAAGTCTATAAATAGTTGCTGACAATTTGTAAACGGCTGATACTCCACTTGTTCCCCACCGAAACAATCCAACAGTACATGAACCCCTCAAGAGTCATTTTATGCCAAGTAATCAATTGCGTTCCTTGTTCGTTCATATTTACATTTTTCATGCAATTGTTTATTAATTAAACAATTTATTCATTATTTTTATTTTTATTTCTATTTGTCTATTTATTTTATTTTTACACATGGAAATTTGATATCAAGTATTTCAATCCAGCAGATATATTTGACCCATAGATAGGACACATAGAAAGGACTCTGATAGATACTACCACTACAAGTCAGAGTGGAATTGGGATTAATGGCAATTGAGCAATACACTACATTCTCAAGATATCCAGAATCTGAACCTATATTATCAAATTCAGTTTAGTGTAGAACCTGTGACATTCCATATTTTTTAGCTTTACTTCTCAGCAGGATGTAAGACCTTTTGGGATTAGGTGAGACCATTCATTGCTAATCACCAAACTTTTCAGCTGTCTATGATTTAAATGATCGATAAAACGATTATTCCTGTCAAATGCATTCTGCAAGCAATGTTATGGACTTTGATTTGGTTTGGTTTGTTTGGGTTTTATGGCATATCAACCTTTGTAGGTTATTTAACCCCAAATCCATTTTTATGTAAAAAATCTGTTCTATTTAAAACAATTCAGTTTAGCATAAGTACACAGTTTAATGGTCAAAAACATTTCCATTTCTAACTATTCAAGCAGTTGTATGTAACAATTCGGTTAAGTGTAAATACAGTTTTAATGTCGAAAAACAGTTCTATTTGAAATAATTCAGTTAAGCATAAGCACGCAGTTTAAATGTAAGTACGGTTTAATTGTAAAAGTCATTTCTATTTCAAACTATTCAGTTTTACTCAAACAATTCATTTTAGCATAAGTATGCTGTTAATTCTATTTAACCCATAGATAGGACCCTTATCAGGTGCTACCACTCTTGGCCAGAGTGGACCTGAGAGCAATGGCAATGAAGGGGTACTCCGCATTCCCCAAAGCTCCAGCATTGCTGGAACATCACCATCAGATTGTTTAGTGTCATATCCTGAACACTCGTTAGGAGGGGCCTTACCCCTCTGCAGAAGTGCAGTCAGTGTATTCTACAGCCCCAGCTGACTGGGCAATACACAGAGTTAAATATCAAACAGTTTTATTTTAGATAATTCAGTTCAGCATAAGTACACAGTTTAGACGTCAAAAACAGTTCTATTTCGAGCAATTCAGTTCAGCACTAGTACGCAGTCTCAATGTCAAAACAGTTCTATTTTAAACAATTCAGTTTAGCATAAATACGCCGTTTAAATGCAAAAATCAGTATAGTGAAAGAAGCACGGTTTTGTTCTATTTAACCCATAGATAGGACCCTTATCAGGTGCTACCACTCCGGGCCAGAGTGGACCTGGGAGCGATGGCAATGAAGGGGTACTCCGCATTCCCCAAAGCTCCAGCATTACTGGAACCTCACAATCAGATTGTTTAGTGTCATATCCAGGACACTCGTTAGGGGGGGGTCTTATCCCTCTGCAGAGAAGCAGTCGGTGTATTCTACAGCCCCAGCCGACTGGGCAATATGGACTTTGAGGGCATTAGTCTTCCAAAAGTACTGTTATAGTAAGTTAAGTATCAGTAAGCGTTCTCAGCATAGGTAGACCGAGGCAAAGTTTCGAAGACATCAACAATGTGAAGCTTCTGAAAATCAGTATTAGTAACTAAGAGTTCTGAACAACTAAGTGACGCAAACTTATCCATGCAGCGTTTAAAAAGCGACATATGGGTCACTATAAACTCAACGTTGCCCTTCAAAATCAATTTTACGAGGCGGCACCCATTGATCTACGATTCGACGTTACCAGTAATATTTCAGATGATGTGTTCCTTTCAAAAACTGATTTTGCTAATCAAACACGAACCCACTAACGGAGACAGAAATAAGTTGAATAGTTTGAACCTGAAGAGAAAAAAAAGAACATGTCTAAGGTGTGCCATTCATTTAGTAGTTTGAATGGACTTTTTAAAAAGTTGTCAGAATATATCGCTTACTAAAGTTCACCGTACCTTTCTTAACTGGTCTGTTGAGTCATCTGCTCGCACATAGTTGTGCAGTAGAAAAATCTTTATTCAACGGGCGGTAATGATCCGAAAAGAAGCAGCAATCATTTGAATATGAATGTGGAATGATTTCTATTACATGTAAAAATGCATAACCAATAGGGGTGAGTGTGTGGACACCTGCTCTATTCAAACGATGTACTGGACATTGGCATAATGGTTAGAGTGTTCGCCAATGGCCCGGAAGACCTGGGTTCAATCCTTGGTCGAGTCAAACCAAAGACTAAAAAATGGCACTTGATGCTACCTCGCTTAACACTCAGCTTTATAAGGTAGGAATCAAGGGTAAAGTGGAGCAATCCAGGGAAAGAAGTAGCACCCTCCCCTACACTTTAGCGTTGTAGCTATCGAAAAGAGAGCCTTCGGGTCCCCTCGACTATAGTCGCTAACTTTACTTAATTACTTGTGCAACACGTTAATTATAGACACGAATCGTCTGATAGTGCTGGACATCGTAGTGAGTGAATTCAACTTTCAGTCTCGCTTTAATGTTCTCTTTCGGACTTATACATTAAGGAAAGGTATAAACCAACTTATCTCTCAAGCTATACGTAGCATCCTATTTCTTCTGTCCTTCTGTAAAATGGTTTTGGCATTAGAAACCTCGAAGGTTGGTACACTATTAAGCAAAGTGAGGCAAGTTTAAATCCTGAACAAGGATTTTTGCTTTTCACCTCACACAAATGCCCTTGAGAAAACCATAAATCCATCTCTTCTTTCCATAGTTATGGATAAAATTGTCGAGCTAGGAGAAGGAAAATCAATAAATCAAACCAAAAGTACTCCATTTGTATCACATCCTGCCCATGGTTGGTACATCCATTAATGTTACTTTTATTTTAAGTGGATATGAATCGGAAGCGTCACTCGTTTAGATTGGTTGGCTGGTTTGTGTTTTATGGCATATAAACTCGTATTGGTTATTTAAAGCTGAATATATTTCATATATATATATATATATATATATATATATATGGTGCGTAAGCAAAATATGGAATAATTTTAAATATCTTTTTGTCTGATTAGTCCAATTTTTGAAAAAGAAACGCGATAAATCTAAATTTTCATGATTAGCTCTATTATTCAAACACTTTTTCATTAAAATCCCGTCTAATATGAGTGAGCAAGAAAAGAAACGACAAAGAATCTATGATATGCTTAACGCCGAAACCAAACAAAAAAATTTCCGAAATAATTGGAATTTTATGGCCTCGATCTATCTTAGACCATAACCCCCTTGATTACGCAACATGCCCCATGTAGCGTAATCAAGGGCGTTATTGTCTGGGCTAGAAAACAAAACAAATACAACTTCCCAACCAAAATTGTTTCGCTTAAAACTTCGTTTGAGGAGGAATGAAATAAAATATCTGAAAAATTAATTTTGAAGTCATGCAAATCGTTTGGAAGTTGTGTTGATACAGCAACTGAAAAATGGCAGCCATCCTGAGTAAATTTACTGTTTTGTGTCTATCTTCTTATTTTGTTGTTTATTTTCTTTGGATTAAAATTAATCTTCTTTGATTATAGTGTTTTTCTTATTCTAGAATATTCCTACTTTTGCTTCCGCACCCTATGTATATATATATATATATATATAGATATTAATAATATCCAGTTGGCGTCCGAAGACAATGGGTGTGGGTTATTCGTGTATAGATTATAGAAGATATTTTATATCTATTGGAATGGTCGATGTATGGCTTTTGTTACATATTCCTTTTCAGATTTTTATAATAAAACTCAAATACAGAGCGTATACAATGTAACTGGAAGAAAACTCAGACCTGGTTAAATCTTTTAAAAAATATATATTTCTGCGAAGAATATTATAATCTTCGTCTCTTCAGATGACTTACATGCTTAATTTGAGCGTGAAAAACAGCAAATATGGATTGCAGTGTATATATATTTATATATATAAACGTATTTTATATATATATAAAGTATTTTCCCATGTTAATATTAGTAAGTCAGAATGGTGGATTAAACCAAATTCCTTAATTGTGAATAAATATGCTGGATTACCTCCCTTATCCACTAAAAGGCCTCTTTTAATGACATGTAGGTGGCAGCTCTATAGTAGTCCTATTGTATCAGGTAAAACCTAGAATTGTTATTGCAGGCAAGCAAACATTTTCCTCACCCAAGAATACGATGACTGCATCTTATGAATTGGAGCAAGACACACAAAAGATGATTCCTGGGTATGAAACTAAACTACATGTGATGTTGTGGTTCCCGTTCTGAAGTGCTGCCTGCCCCTTCATTGGTATTACACCCAGGTCGACAGTGAACCTGAGTGATAGTATATGATTGGGTCGCATCTATTGATCAAATCGATCGGTTGGAAAATCGATCCTTTGGAAAATCGATCATAAACCAGAGAACTATGCTATGTGGAATAAAAATAAATTCTTAAGAAACAACTACTCAAAAAAGTTAAATATTAAGGCGGAAATTGTTGCTACTTCATTGGGCGCCAATATATATATTCGTCACGCAGTATATATATATATATATATATATGGCGTAATCAATAATTAACCAGGTTACAACTTTCATTTTGTACTCGTCCGAATTTAACGAAATTTTCACAAATATGGCAGGATTTTTATGTGCATGATGTTTAAAAAAATCAATGGTTTTGTGCAAGTGTTGTTTACTCAACTGTGTCATTATTAACAACGAGGAACACATATATATATATATATATATATATATATATATGTGTAAGATTATATTTTTATTCTTGGCGATGATAATTGTATGGAGCATAAAAGCAATCTTAGAGAGTTTGCTAACTCAACTAACCAAGCATTGGGGTTGGCAACCCACCCGTAATACTCTCCCAAAGAATTTTTTAACTCGTTCCATGTGAGTTGTGGGTTATTGGACATTAATCTATCAATAGATTGTCCCACAGTTACTCTGGTTGTGAGGAGAGCCGCCCGAGATTTGACTTCTGCCATGCGCACAACTCTAAAATACCTCTCCCTATCCTCCAACTAGGTCCTATACGCACCATCTTCTTTACGCACGAACGGTTGTATGTTTTTTTTTTAAAGGACTCCCTTCTTAAGGTGTTCGTCACCGAACAAGCCACATTTGTCAACTTCTACGGTCAGACTATGGACAAAATCGGGAAAAGTATGCTGTTCTATTTAAAACTTTTTTTTGTGACTTCCTATTATATATTAAAGAGTAGAATATAAATAGGTCAAACCGAAAGTTACTTACCTTTCGTTGACTTGTCCGTGACACTATGATCGTCCAGTTTTTTTCGTTGTTTTTCGTTGTGTTCGCCAATGGCAACCAGGTTCGTTAACAATCTCCATTTCTTTTCTTTTTTTAAACAGAGCAAGTCACTGCACACCAAATCGTGTATGTTATATACCCGCGATAATCATAATTATATCAATAACAACAGTACATATACAAATGCAAAAAAACAGGCGGACTCAAATACACAAGCGACTCCGTTGCTCAATTTCGAACGTTTATTAACTTATGGAATTCGGTTCGTCGATACAAGGAGAGAGACACAATTCTTAAAAGTCTTTCATATCATTCTATGCTAACAAAACTCAAACGCTGGGCTCATCTCGTGAAGTTTTAGATCTCAATTCATCTTCGCTGATCGGGACCCGAAAAACTTAACCGTATGCCTCAACGGTCGAAACCCCAACTTCTCAACACCATGGTCTTAACTGAACTTCTCAACATCATTGTCGGCCCCCATTTCTCCTGTCTGCCTAAATGGCAGAGAACGCAACTTTCTGTCTACATGGCACAAAATCAACTTTCCAATTCTTGGTCCAACCTCAAAATCCCAACTCTATGGTAGAGAACTCAATTCTCTATGCCCCATTGGCAGAGACAAAAACTGTCTGCCTGCCTGGCCTACAGTCAACTACAAACTGCCTGGTCCAATGTCAACCTTCCAACTGACTCTTTTTCAAAACCTTCATATTCTCGAGACCAACGCTTCTGAGTATGACGTCATTCAAACTCCAGCCTCATTTCCTATCTGGGGTTTATTATGACTATTGTGATTGTGATATCCTTTGCGCGCGAGCACAAAACTGTACTCAATGTCTGTGTTCCTGAACTAAAAGCCGAATAGTTCAAAGCCCAACCAAACTGATTGATGAAATATTATAAAAAAAAATGATTAATATAAAAAAATCATTCCGTAATTATATAACACAAGTGTAAACAGACTGCCATCATTTGCATCAGTTACATGTTACTTCAGTGTTCAAGATTATTAAGGAATGACTTCATATTCATGAAATTATGAATCGTAAAAATTACTTGACTATTTCTGAAAAAGTATGTTATAACAACTGAATTTGCAAAGGGCTAATCAACGTTAGAAATAACTAAAATGATTGAAAGATATCGCCACACTGTGAAAACATTGTTGCAGTTCCTACGAAGGGTCGATAAGGGTCATTTGAGGGTTGGTTCCCAACAAATTAAACATGAAATTGTGAATAACCCCGGCCTTACCAGCGTCGAACTTTTCAGTTATATTGAAGATACAGTTATATCTAGACTTACTTGATGACGTCTTCTGAAAAAGGTCGGGGCATTACTGAGACTGGGTGACAGCGCCTATATTGACAAAAAACACGTACAAAAGCATCTGAAATAAGTATAAGATGAAATGACGATCGACTTCATGAAGGTTTTATTCACGACTGAATCACGTGCTAACCTTGATGGCCCTGACGGCTGGAGCAAAAGATGAGTTGTAAACTAACGAGATCATCATCAACGCTTTAAATGCTAACAAGTAGGAGGAAGTATTATGATTTTGGTGGGTAGTTGTTGAGTTATTATGACTGTAGATTTTATGTAGACTTCCTGAAAAAGCACCTTAAACCATTGTTAAAAAAGCAAAGGATCACCTTCGAGAGAACCATCATATTTTTGCAATATAATTTTCCCTTGCATGCGGTGCATAAAACTACAGAGTACCTACAACAATTAGGTTTTTGTGGACCTCAAAAGATGTAATGGCCAGCCAATTCTCCTCGCTTCAACCCAATCGAAAACTTATAGAGCATTCAGCAGTAACGAGTTTACAAGAATGAATGCCAATTTAGAAACAAGCAGGTCTTGTGGCAAACGATATTAAATGTATTGGAGGAGAACCAGATATTGACACACCCCGAGGACTATCACCGTATCCAAGTTATTTCAATAAAAGTATCCCACATTCCTTATTAACCAGCATCCAATAATATTTTCAAACTTTCTTTTTATTTTACGTTGCTTACATGATCTATCCATAACAATCTATAAGTAAAAAGATGGTGACCACAATCGAGGGCTAAACGAAAGCTCCATTTTCAATAGTTACTACACCAAGGTGTACGGGAGGGCGCTACTCTTTTCTCTGGATTGCTCCTCTTAACCCTTAGAAACATACCTTATAATGCTGAATGTTAAGCAAGGAGGGATCAAGTACCACTTTTTGAGTCTTTGGTATGACTCGGCCTGGGATTGAACCCCTGTCTTCCGGACCATTGGCTGACACTCTACCAATAAGCTGGTCAATCTATATATGAAGCAATTAAGGCATTTTTTTTCTTGTTTAGATGAGTTTTACTTACACTTCTCAAATAATTTGGAATTGATATAATCTAAGTAAATTGGTAAATGATCGTACACATAACTATTGCCATCATACTATCGAAAATTTCGTTAAATTCCAACTTGGAAATTTTGGACAAAACCGAAAATTGTCGCCGTGTTCATAATTCGTTATGCAATATATATATATATATATATATATATATATATATATGAGACCCATGTAACTGCAAATAACTCTACTGATAATAATGCTCTGTTCCTTTTTGTTTTAGATTTGAAAATAATATACTATAACAACTGTTAATCTTTGATCACAATGCCTTGGACAAGTGAAGAAAATATTTTGCGGCATTACTTTTAGGAGACAAACTCATTGAAAATTGTCTCAAAATAGATGCAACCCGTTAATATGATAACAATTTATTACTGATACAAGAAATTTAAAATGATTCCATTCCTGGAATATGATGTGTGTGTGTGCGTGTGCGTGTGTGTGCTCGTGTGTGTGTGTATGTGCTCACGTATGTTTATATATATATGTACAGATCAAGTCGATGTCATAAGAAACCCTTTCATTTTTTGCTATATCTTCATTTTTTGGTCTTTTTTTTTCAAGACATATATTACACATAAAGTACTGAAATTTCCTGATTGCCAATAATTGTGACTAGGATTGTATGTAGTTTTTCTCAATTTTGCCCGTTCTTCTCGAAGCTAAATCGACACATGATATTTGAAATGGCGGTCAGCAGCGGCAGTCGTTTAACAATAAAGTCACCAGTCACTGATCATCCCATCGTCATCGTGATGATACCGAGCCCACCATGATCTGAAATTGGCAGGAGGTAGGGCTAACGTCTTTCACAGAGGTTCCACGTTCTCCCGCTCCTATAACAAACGTGCTACCTACATTGTCGGCAACTGTTCTAACATCAATGCCAGGCAAGCTGCATGCAGACCAGCTTCACAGCCAGCCATCTTGACGAGTAAAAAAGAAAGACCCTAACTTTTTAAACAGAACACCTCTTAAAGAAGAGTATGTTTGCTCTTATTGGGATTCCAATTTGCTTTATTAGCACTTTTTTATGCACGAGGTTTTCGCTTTAAATTGATGAAAATTGCAGGATTAGTAAGAAATAAAAAAAGGGGCACTAAGAACACGAACTCGTAAAAGAAGATCCCGACATAAAAACGTTTTTCTTTTTTAAACCAGAGATAGACATCAAAATTAAGAAGAAGGGTTAGATATCCAGGAGAGACGTTTCTGTAGATTGATGGGTGGCAATTTAATAGGTCTAACCAACGTTGGTAGGTTTGGGCCTTAATGTCAGCTCTGTTCTCGAGGTTTCGGGGCACGGTATCTCCTTGGGAAATATCTAATTATGAACTCAGGAAAAAATTAGAAAGTGTTTCAATATGAAGTGTGTTATTAAGGACAAAATATAACAGAAAGGAATTTCATTATAATTTCTAACAGGTAAATTCTTTGGACTAAGTTGCGACATCAATTTTTAAAGCGTCAATAAAGTATTTAAGTTCATGATAGTTTTAAAAAGTTAAGTATTTCGGATTTTATCGCAATGTCCGCGTTTTTAGACCCAGTAGCACCATCAATGCTTTAAGAGCCACGGTAGTATTTATGTTCATTACTATTTTAAACAGGTAAATATTTTCTTAGTTGGAAAATCAATGTTTGATTGTAATCATAACTGTTTTCAACGTTCCATTATATTCGAATGTGCATTTTCATGTTTTTCATAGTTCGTTTTTGCACTGATATGGGATCAAGTATTCCTTTGTAATACTAATAATTTATGTACAATTATATGATTCAAAGTAACTCTTAAATAATAATTATTTGTTTTCACACAGTTATGTATAAACTTTGTATTCTGTTGCAATATCGATGTTTTCAAAGTCAGTGAATTAATCAAGTTCATAAACATTTTAAACAGGTATGATAGAGGGGCAACCTCCTACCACTAATGAACCTGGTGCAAAGCTTTATAGTCAACAGCCAGGGGAAAATTAGGGGAATTTTCGAGGTGGGTGTGAGAAACCGTCAAACGCAAGTTTTGGGGATTATTTTACTAAAGCTCGCTCAATTAATAACCGGTAGAGGACTAGTAACGATTAAAATTTCGATGTTTGTGACCACACCCCCACTCCCCACCAACATTGCAGGGTTTACTATAGCAACTAAATATTTCTGACATCGACTCAAGAATATCACTTCTCTTTTTTTTACTTCTTTGAGAATGGTCCGAAAGGAAGTTCAAATATCAGTGAATGATATGCTTTCCAAATCAAATGTCCCAAGTTTTATTATTATCTATAGTGGAACATTTTGCAATCAAAATAGATATTATTAGGTATTAACAATTACCGAATTCTTCACAGATAAAAAAACTATTTAGTTCATATCGTTTGAAAACATGGTGACAATTTTTATATTGTCAGTCTACAACTGTTTTAAGAACTATTGTATCAATAAAGTGCAAAATCCTTTTATGCAGGTAAACATGTCATCGTTACATGCAATATCAATGAGAAATGTTGGTCAAAATCATTTAAAATATTATCTGGAATAAATATGCTTGATCCATTGATGGCGCTGTAAATGGAACCATCCGTCCGCGTCAGAGTAAACCTGGGCGTAATGGCCATGAATGGAGGGGCTCCACACTCCCTAGAACTTAAAACCTGGCACCTTAACAAAGGATGCAATTAAGTGTCTTATGACCAGGGCATCGAGAAGGTATGTTATTAATGTGTTGGCCGCATAATTTTTTTGAACTTATAGTCCAAGAAAATCATAATTGTTAAAACTCTGCTCATATACGGATTTCAGCCCATAAAATGCAGTAAATGATGGGAAATGAAAGAATCTGACATATAAATATTGGGAGAATTAGGTGAATGAAGAAAAACCGCCATATTCAGAGCGAAAAATCTTCCAATGTTGCGTTTCGCAACAGGTTTAGTTTCTTTGTTTTAATGTCCTATCAACCTTCATAAGTTATTGGATGTGAAAGCCATCCTTGCAGAAAAACAGTAGCGGTTCTATTTAGTCGATAGCTGGGGGATAAGGTGTTCATATCTTTCTCTAAAATGTATTAGTCCAAAAGTGAACGTAGTAGCGTGACTGGAGATCGAACTCGCTTACTATGATGTCGTAGCCCTGCAGGTTTGCAACTACGCCTCTCACTTTAAGCAGTAATAGCATAATTTAGAAGGGTCGTTCTTTAGGAAGCTTTCTTAAGTCTGCCACAAAGTTTTTAGATTTCTTACAGAACCTGCAATTATCAAAAGAATTCAACCGGCTGAATGCTGCTTAACTTTCGTGACTTGATCATAAATAAAAAAATGACTATATATTTAGGGACGTTTCAGTAGCTTGGTTTAATGCATTCTTAATATTCGGTAGAATGAACTTGATTTAAAATTGCCATTGAACGGGTGCTTATAAGATGACAAGTGGAAGACATGACTTGGAACAGGATCAGCAACAGTCATACCATTTGGTTTTCTATCATGGTAGGAAATGGTAACAATCGTATATCTATGACTGAAATTTATTTTAAAAATGAAGGCGTCTCATCCCACAACCTTGTGACGTCATATGAGTGCTTCGCTTACCAGATTCCTCCTTTTGTGACCACTTCCTATGAGAATGTCTGAAAGTTCAGGTTCGCTGCAAGGATTGTTTTGAAGTGTAAGAACACGAGAGAAAGGAGATCAGTGAATAACCTAAATCAAATACTGGTGTCCGGAATATTTCACCTCAGAAATAATTACCATGGTCTAATTCGTCTAGTCAACAAAATTTTGATCTGATTGAGTTCTCCCAATAAACACAGAGAGGAACACGGGAATTTCTAGAAAATTAAGAAGAGCTCATTCATTAGCAAATAGAGCAACTTTTTTTAATAAAGTGTGTTTTATTATTTTACCCCAGACAATATCAGGTTCTGCCCCTACCAACATATATATATATATATAATTTAATACGCACTCACACACACACACACACACACACATACACACACACACACACACACACACACATATATATATATATATATATATACCAACCACAGGGCAGGATCACGATTCAATACTAGGTCAATTTTTAATCGGAGTTTAACGAGTTTGAATTCCGAGTTTTCCTTCTCCTTAACCAGATATTACAACATGTTTAAGAGTCTGATCTTCCCAGTCAAATAAAAAACAAATTAGAGTTTTTTAGATTATGTTAATTCCCTAAGTATTGCCAGGATTGATAGCAGAATAAGGCTTCTCCATGAATATTTGGTGTAAAGTGTATAGTAAAGAAACAAGTAGCCTCAAATCGAGGGATTAAGGTGTATATAAAACTAATGTTTAATGTAACAATATGTGCCCATACAGTTTTTGAAAGATCTACTGATGGAGAAGGACACAATCAATCTGCAACTTCTGACGGTCGGAGTGGTTCGTTCGAGCAAATTTGCCAGGGTGTCAGCAACTCAAAACAAGAAAAACTCTCCGTTAACAATTTACAATTATTTATTGGAACGTATTGGTTTAACAATAATATATCCAGTATATTTACAGAGAAAAAAGGTCACCTTATTATTTAGTCTGCAGTTTTCCTAGCACTCACCGAAGCACAAGAGACAGAGAAAGAATTTGTAAAATGAACAGTGACTCGCTTGCCGCTACAAAAAGTCAACCACCCACTATCGCTACCCAAAAGGGCCCTGTGGATCTTAACTCAACTGTCACCTTCTCACTGACTACTGCCCCCCAACTGACTTAACCCTCAAAATTGGCTAATCTTTATATATATTCTAAAATTCAGTATATCATTAGTGTGATGTCATCTCTCTAAGTTATTGCGTCATCTCATCATGATCATCACACGTGTCCCGAGTTTTCATCATGTTTTCATTTTACCTCAATCAAATTTATGACAAGATATGAATCTATTTCATTTACATTTAGCCTTCCTGTCAAGAGATGACTGGTTTCCCCTATCATGTTCGCTGGTGCACGTCCTTGACCTTTCCAATTTGACTTACATTTCCTC
The DNA here is from genome assembly GCA_963585895.1 of Sepioteuthis lessoniana. Lineage (NCBI taxonomy): Eukaryota > Metazoa > Mollusca > Cephalopoda > Myopsida > Loliginidae > Sepioteuthis > Sepioteuthis lessoniana. The sequence continues at coordinate 24,770 of CAUZXS010002654.1, forward strand.
TCAAAAAGTTTAGTTAAGGGACACCTGAATAATTCGTGACCTAACCAAATTAATAATGAAATGATTAATACAATTAACTATCACAGTAATTATTTTACACGAGATTCAAAAACCAGATTTAGAGGTGCGAAATGTTTAGCTTAAATATACATTTAAAAGACAGTATGACGTTAAATTATTCAAATGTAAAGATTTGATCCCTTTCGGATTACTGTGATAACTTGACTTAAAAAATAATGATATTGTGAATTTGATTTGGAGGCGAGAACACACACACACACACACACACACACACTATATATATATATATATATATATATATATCAGTGGCGACTCTAACCTATTTTTGCTACTCGAGCACCCCCCGCCCTCTGTCAACTTCAGTTCCCAACCCGTGGTCCGTGGACCTAAAGTAAGTCATCATAGTTGCTATTGCGTGATTCTCCATTGTATAGCACAGATTGACAAACGTACCTTGCATGGTGTTTTTTTTTGTAAACAATCAAGATACTATATAATTTTTAGTCTTGTTAATACAGTAGATAAGATTTTTTTTTCCTTTCAAAAGTATAGAAGAAAAGAGAAGATGTTCATTACTATGACGAGAAAAATATGTTTATTAGAATAAAGAAACTGATGACAATATACACAGACACAGCTAGTAGTTTCAATTTCGCTTAAAATAAAGATTATTTGTTGAAAATGTATTCAAATAAACAAATTTTAGTTACAGAATGTAATATATGCAACATTCATTAAAGAAATAGAGATCTGTTAGTGAAAAAACGAATTAAAACACGCCGTTTAACCAACATTTACCATAGCGATGATGATGACGTCGGCGACAGCTCTAATCTGCTATCCCCACCTCTCTCTCTCTCTCTCTCTCTCTCTCTCTCTCTCTCTCTCTCTCTCTCTCTCTCTCGGTCCCTCTCCCTCTTCCCAAGACAGCTGTCAGAATGTGCTAAGATTTTTGAGCACAGTGTTTGGGTTGCTCTTGCTATTGGCTACAGCCAAAAGCGGATTTCTCTAACATTACTGTTAGTATAAGGGTCTAGTGCTCGGCACGGATTTGCGCGTGTTCAACATTATAGCCGATTTTATGGGATGTTCAATGAATCTGACGGTGGCCGGACAAAGACCATCCGTTCAAAACAGCATCGTTGTATTATTCCCAGATATATTTATGAACTTTTGGCTACTTAGTTATCGAAACTTGAATAGATACGTAATTTAATTGAGATCAGACTAAGTATGTTTGCTTGAAATTAATGGATGATTTTTAATCCATTTTGAATAACATTGACCGAGTTATTGGTCGTGCCGGGCACGAGTAGCATTAGTCCCGTCTCCACCCCAGATATATATATATATTGCTGTTTATTTTTAGATATTTCCCAACTAGTTTGGATCATATCTCATCGTTCGTCAGTGTTTTTAGAAAGAATTTTAAAACATTTTTATAGGAGTGGATATTCTATAAAAGAAGCGATGAAAAACGTGTTGGTGACGTTTTATATCTATTCGTTGAATGAAAATTATTTTATAAAATACCTAGATAAAAATACAATGAATAAAAAAGTACCTACACATAGATTTAAGAAAAAACTTATTTTCGTATCTTTTTGTAAGAACTGTTGATAAGTGTATCTTCTTTCTGGGAACTCAATACTTATGAGTTCTTTCATGTCACAAAAGATTGACAACATAACCTTTTCACGGAGTTATGTCCGAAACCTTTCCCTATCAAAGACCCAAGGTGTTTCTAGGCCATGAACTGTCTTTTTTATTTAGACTCATATTGACAGATCCATGTTTAACCTACAAGCAAATATTTTTCTTTTTTTTTAAATAAAATATCTTTCTCCGTACACAACACATTTTCTTCTGTGAATTTCTCGTATACACTTCACAGTCACCAAAAATTTGATGACAGACCTCTGTTCAAACCTTTTGTACACCAAAGCAAATATTTCATCGGGTTTTTAGTATTTTTTGCGACAAACCAATTCTGTACAATGAAGAATATACATTTATGGAAAAAAATTCTCGAAAAAAATGTATTTTGCTTTTTCCCCCTTACTTATTGAATACCGTCCCGTTATTGTTAGAGTGTCGGGCAATGGCTCACGAGACCGGGGTTAAATTCTAGGGCGATTCATACCAAAGACTCAAAAAATGTTTTCATGCCTCTTTCCTTCACACTTAGCATTATAAGGTACGAATCAAGGGTAAATTTAGCAATTCAGGGAAAGAAGTAGGGCATATCCTTAGCGCTTGATGTAGTTGCTATAAGAAAGGGGGCCTTCAGGTCACTCTCGACTGCGGTCGTCAAACTTATATATATATTGTGTTCGTACATATATTAGACTAAAGGATTTAAAAATCTGTAGGTTGGGGCTGTAAAATACACCGACTGCGTCTCTGCAGAGGGGTAAGACACCACCAACCAGTGTCCTGGATATAACGTTAAACAATCTGATGGTGAGGCACCAGTAATGCTGGAACTTTGGGGAATGCGGAGTACTCCTCATTCATGTTTAATTAAATTATTGATGATACATAAAAGTACTTGAAATCATGTAACTGTAGGCAAGCAAACGAGTAATAATAAGTATTAGATATTAATAGTTGTAATCAATTGACTGTGTACAAACAAAGGATAAATATTGAATAGAATTATTAGTGTTAGATAGCAATAATTTAAACTATTTAACTGTGTAGAGACAATAGCAATACTTGTGTGCAAACCAATTAGTTCTAATGCGTTAAAAAATGAAATTACTGACAAACTAATATCTTACATACCTTGTACATCTATTTAAATTTGTTCAAACAAATGACTCATGTTAAATTGATACTGTTACATAGCAATACTTGAAATCATTCAACTGTCTGCTTCAGAGTATAAGACAGATTTCAAAATTATCATAACAATTAAAACCTACATAACAACCTTTTGGAGGGTTCCTTATTGAGAAATGTATCCGGAATCTTTTAACGAGTACGCTTCTGGATAAGAAGTTGAAGGTCACATGGCTTTGTGATTCACATGGTGAAATAACAAACAAATGAAGTTTCTCCAAATATGTACCCACCCTTCAAGCAGAATTAATAATAATAATAATAATAATAATAATAATAACAACAACAACAACAACAACAATTGCATTAGAAAATACATACGGGTAGAATTAATTTTAGAAATAACTGCAGACAATAATATTGCGTTGAAATCTATTTGTCTATTCGTGGTGCGCACTGCGAGAAGTCAGTATGTCACGCGATCTGGTATTGGGCTCATTTGGTTTCGGTTGCTTTAAAAAGACGGAACAGGAAACCGGAAAAGGAGTGAAACGAAGGGTGGGCGAAGAGGCATTGGGGAAGAGGAAGAGGAGGAGAAAATAAATAAAAGAAAAACAGATTTGGAAAAAAAAAGCTGAAACCAAAATATAGAAAAAAGTTATAAATAAGAAAAAGGAAAATAAAGAAAATAGAAGAAATGAAATAATGCAAAGGAAATAATAGCAATAATAACACGCAGTTCCTGTGGAAATTCTATTTTTATTTATTCATTTATTTTTTTATTTATCTATTTATTTTTAATTTTTAAATCTTTTGTTCTATAAGTTTATGGATCTTCATAACCAGTGCTAGAATTACCAATCGGTTTAATCAGCAATTGCTTAAATCAGTTGTTCCCAAACATTTTTCTCTGGACCACATTTTTAAAATAAAAATTTGCTCACGTCTCACTAAATTTTATGATAAAACGTATATATAAAATGTACATTTAAACATGAAAAAAAAAAACGAATAATCAAGCGCAAAATATATATAACATAAATAATTTATTACGGGATAAAAGTACACACATGTAATAAGCTTGTTTTTGTCGATTAATCTCGCTTATAGTGTTATAGAGCCGGGATGAAGGAAGAAACCACAATACTTCGTTATAAAAACATCTTGCAGTCAAAGCTTCTGTTGTGTGTGAGAAACAGAGACAAGCTGTGTTATCTTCAAGGCCTACTAAACACTTTTTTCTGCTTCTCGGCAGAGATGTACTCAACCGGAGGCCCTCAGTGTGCCGCAATCCCAATGGGGTGCCAAGCCACTCGCCGGCGCTGATGATTACAAGCTGAGTCTAACTCAAGACCGACAGACTCACACTGTCAGTATCTTGCGTGGGCATTTGCATACATCACCCACTCATTTCCGTTCAACCATGTAACTGCTTTCGCTTATTTTCACAGGTGCGTCCTGTGCAGAGAATCTCTTATTGACAGTTCGGTCAAGGGTCAACATGCAACAGTTGGTCAAATTTAAGACAAACTCAAATCTCTTCATCAACAGAAAGAAGCCTTCCCCTTTTGGTCGTTTTGATATTTGTCTGAACTGAAAAGAAAAACTTGTTCACATCACTAGGACATAAAGAACTGTAGTAAATGGATAGTACTTTTGAATTCGACTTCAAATAATCCATATTTATATTTTGAAATCACGTTTATTTTTGGCAAATGTATTATTTGAAATTATTTCTAAATTTTTGATTGATTTTCAATCATTCCGCCTCATGTGCTATCCTCTTCCATCGCAACTCTAAAATGCCGCATACCATCTAGTAATCACTGGCTTGAGGACACACACCTGCGGGCGTTCATTTATTTAATATTGATTATTTTACCATTAGTTTTTATTCTTTAACACTGATTAATGAAAATATATATATATATATATATATATAGTCATCCATTGACAGGCTGTTCACAACTTTTCAGTGTGGCTAGACCCGCGAGAGGCTTAAAGCTGCGATCGAAACCTAGCTGACTTTACGTTAGTTTGATATCTTAGCCCAGGCTATCATCATTCTCAGCGTAAATGAAGAAATTTTATACCCATAACTTTCTACATATACGCTATAAGCTACCCGGAGTGTTTAATTCTCGCGAAGAGTTATGCATTTCAGCGTATGTGGCAGCCGGCAAATATAACCCACTTAACCCATAATACATATATATATATATATATATATATATATATCTACCAACCTCTACACATAAGCAGGGTTGAATTCAGTTTTCTTCTCCAAAACCAGTTGCTATACCAAGGTTAAAGCACCCAGTTTGCCCTTCTATTTGCTCATAGTGGGAGGGATAAAAAAACTGCTTTCATACCTTTCCAGGGGTATTACCGCTATCCAAAATGCAAGCATTTCAGATTTTGAAAGCGGCTCTCCGCGTCCATTTCTTATGACGATTACCATATTCCCACAAGTATCATATCAAGGAATACTCAACAGATATTATGCCATTATAAATTTATTTCGTCAATTAGTTCTGTATGAACAGCCTCCTCAGATGGGTAATAATTTCAATGGAGATAATAAACACAGCAATTCCGGTAAAAGAAACTTTATCATGAATTAAACTTTTAAAGATTTATATTTAATTTGTTTAAATAATAAAACAACTTTAACTTAATGAATTATAATCTAGTTGTAATCTCGTCATAATAATCTGTAATATATGAAAATAACTTAACAAAACATAGTCTACATTATTACGTTTTAATTAATCTACAATTTTTTTTATTTCTCAAAACATCCCATTTTATTATAATTCGACAATTAAAATATTCATATGCTTACCAATTGATCAGTTAAAAATATAATTATTTAATCCAATATATTTCTAAAGTTCATATATTTCGACTATATGCGTTCTAATTCTTACTTTAAAAGTGACGTCTTACATTACTTATTAAGAAGCTGCATATGTTGTTAAAACCATTAGCCTTCCAGTTTATCAGTTAATCTCATAAGAATTTAGTTATATATATTATAATCAATATATTTCAAGATTATACGTAGTTTAATTATCATCATAAATGAGATTTTGTAAGTTCTTGTGTTTACATTCTAATCGATTTAAGGGGCTCCGTATTAAGTTAATTTCCTTTCATCAGTGGTTAACTTAATTTTATGGATTATTAATTGAATAATTTATTAACACCTAACAAGTGTAATAAGTTCCATTAAAGCTTTTTATTACCAGATCAAGGTTGTCAAATCTCTAAAAAAAAATAGACACTTTTACTTCAGTCTAATATTCAAGGTTATAACATTATATTTATTATTAGATTAGTTTATAATTTGTAATAATAATATTATTATTGTAATCTATACTTAAAACTTATCCGTTATACGTTAAAATTGGTATTTTAACTACAATTCATCCGAATTATTCGTCAAGGTTAACATAGGGAACTTCCTTACATTTCATTATCATATCATTTCAAATGTATTTCTATATCTACATTTGAATATCAATTCATTTCCTTTATTTAATAGTTATATAATCTCTTTGTATTTTGATATGCTAGTTTTCTCCTCTAGGCATGAATTATATCTACCATCTAAACTATTTGCCCTCGAGGATTTTTATTTGTTTCCACTTAATTTTTGGGGTTAATATACGGTCTTTTAGACTCCCATAATTCTTAGATCTGTTTGATTCTTAAATAACGTATTAGAAAAAGATTGCCAATGATTATACCTTCTAAGTTTTTGCGATATTTTCGTAAGCGACTTCAAATTCCAGTGGTGTTATTACATTCACTTTCGTTCTAATACACTTAGGAAAATATGAACTCTCTTATATTCCTAGTTATGGTATAAAAAGTGTCACTGTTGTTCTGGTATAAGGACTGTTTCAGCTTTAAATAACCCACAAACGTTGATTTGCCATTAAAAAAAAGATCAAAAACCAATAAAATTACAATAAATTTCAATCATATTTTAGCTTTTCTAAGTATTTTTAGAATGCTAGGAAAATATTTGAAAAAAGCTTAAATAAAACAGAAAATTAATCATTTTTTTCTTTTGCTGTAAGAAAATTGTTTAAGAGAGAAAAGAAAGTGAAGAATATGATTTTTCTTTTCTTATGATTGAACATAAAATAGAAAAGGGTGGGGGTGAGTCTCCGTATTGCAGTGGTTACCGTGTTGGTCTGTAAAATTATAGTAAACGAGTTCGAACTCTTGTCTTTATATTACACTCACTTTCGAACTAATACCCTTAGGAAAGAAATGAACCCCCCCATATCTCCTAAGCTATTGGTTAAGTAGTACTGTTGCATATTGACCCTCGGCCGAGCTGTCAAATAAGAGATGCACCAGTGTAAATAACAGGTGCATCCGGTCCAAGATATCAGGGTATAACCTTGACTGTGGACGGGTTGAATTGGGTGCAGATGTGACGTCCACGAGAAGCAGTTGGGTGTTAAACAATTATATAACCCGGTGCCACAGACAGGTTCACTTAGTTGGAGATAAGAGGCTGTAGTGAGAACCAGCTCCCAGAGAGGGCTGGGCCATCAGGACGCCCGATTGAGCGGCCCTGCAGAACGAGAAAGAAGTGCTGCTAAAGACAGAGGAGTTTGGGGTTAATATGTTGCAGTCTGTTCAATCTCCAACTCACCTCTCACACACAACCCTTTCGAAACCCCTTCGAATAGAATGTGAGAGGTATATTTTTCTAAGGAAGTGTGTTCGTTCGTCATTATTGTTGATTTTGTTTCTGCATGTATATGTGTATAGTTGTATATGTATTACGACTATGCAACTGTACAACTGCTATTCTTCTATAAAGGATGAATTTGACATAAGATAAACCACGAAGGCCGCTAAACAAAGAAACCAAACCAATAAATTATAAGTAAAATATCAGGTTGTTTGGAGAAAGATGTCCGATAATAGAACAACTATTTCTCTCCGAATTAATGAGTCTAAACGGTGTCTTAATTAATAAAAATATAATTCTCGAATATCTATGATTTTCTGCCATTTATTAACACTGTTATTTATGCCTCTACGATCAAACACTTTTAATGTTTTGAGGCCTAGAAATCTTTGAATTCAGTTTCTATTTCTTTTTTGGACAAAATCTTTGTTGGTCGGTGGTCGGTGATTAAGCAATCAGGAGAATATGGTGGATGCAGCAATGTATCAAATGAAAATACAGTGTGCTTTTGCAGTGTCATTCCGGCACCATGTGGCCGAACATTGTCATGCAGGCAATATGTGGCCAAACATGTCTTCCTTACAACGCGTGGCAGAACATTATCATCCTGGCAACACGTGGCCGAGCATCGTAATTCTGGCAACACATGAAGTGCCTTGTCATCCTGGTAACATATAGTCGAACACTGTCATTCTGGAAACACTTGACTGGACATTGTTATCCTGGGAACACGTGACGGAGCATTGTTATTCTGGAAACACTGGCCGAGCATTATCATTCTGGCAACATGTAGCCGAACATTGTCATCAAACAAAATTATGCCCCAGTTTAAACGCATGAAAAATGTAAACACATGACTTTTTTCTATGTAAAACCTTCATAAAACCTCAAAATCAAATTCTGAAAGAAATGATAGAAGATAAAGATGACACTTTAATCATTAAGATTATGAATTTTTGATACAATTTCTCCTGAAATAAAATATTAGAACAGATTTTAAACTGCTTATACAAAAATTGGACCATATTTTCCGAACAATAGAATAAAATTGTTTGTAAGATATCTAATATTTAACGTATTTTCTGGCATCTAAGACACATTGTTTACAAAAGATTTTGAAAAATTACGGATTATTGCAACCCTTGCAAGCGCTCCAGCTGTCGATTTCAAACCATCATAGATCACCCTCAAATCATACTACTTGAAAATGGGACCTTGTGTCATATTGGTATTTTCATGCTAAATATTTGTCTAATATTTTTTATGAACTAAAAAAATGTTTTTTTTTTAAGCACCCTAACTGAAAAGGGAACAAAGTTCATTAAAAACAATGATTGCAACCTTTAAATTATACTCGTTTGATGCATCATTTCTTCATAGATATCCCTTATGCATTTCTCTTCTCTCCTTACCTTAGCTAGAGGTAAATAGTATGACAGACTGGACCGTTGGCCTTATTAAGACAACCATTCTAGGAGAAGGAAAATTCTTAATTCAAACCATCTTTAATCTACTTTAAAATTGACGGTGTGTTACATTCTGCCTATGAGGGTGAGGTTAAGTAAATTCATAAATATCATTTCTTGTAGATTACTCGCTTTCTTGAAAAAAAGTATAATAAATTATCCAGTAATTAACTAAATTACTACTAAATTTAAATTCGGAATTAGTTTTGTTAGTAATGTCGTTTGGTGTTCTCTTGAAAGAGTAACCGAAGAAAAACTGAGGTGAAAAATTAGGTAATCAAGACAAAGAGCTTATTACGCGCTGATAAAAGAACAGACAAACAAGTTATTAAAAATCTACTCACATTCATTTTGGATTTACAAAATCTTTTTGGGTTGTTCTTATAAGCAGGACGATGTGAGTTGGTTTAAAGTTAATCAAAGGAGAAGAGACTTATTTATAAATCATCACTAATCCAAATCATGGTGGTCTACCGGAAGCTCGAATATATACGTCTTTTACTCTTAGTCTAAAACTCAATAGTGTACCTTTTTTAAAAATTCTAACTAAGCCTCTTTTAATTTACTGTTCACAGCCAAACCAAAAATTTTCATAGTTTCTAATGGCTAGAAATTTGAACACTGATCCGTCATATGTCAATCACTCCTACGTGAATATTCGCCACATCCACCAAGTTGGGGTTGGAAGCCATTGCATAACAGTAATATTAATTATAAGCAATCGTGTAAAATGATCTAAAATTACAAAAAAGTTTTTATTTTGGTAGAAGTGACGACATCTTATAAGATTTCGAAATTATCTTAATGACATGTAGAATGATTAAAAAATGACGTTTGGTGCGAAAAGAAATCTCCAAAAATTATTATTGTTTTTTTTAAAATTACGCTGCAAATTGCTTTATTCTCCAAACTCATTTTATATGAATTGATCTAAAAAAATTGCCATGAAGTTTTGCTGAGAAATAGTATTTTATATGCAAGCATGGTAATTTTTTACATATTCTTTATAATTCATAAATCTATTTGATGGGCCGTTGTAACATCGATCCATAATGATATTCACGATTTCATTTAAAACAGTTGGAATATTCTGATTAGAATTTCATTGCTATCTATGTTATCAAAAGAATTTTATAATTTTTGTTTTACGTTTTTAAGATTTGTTTTAAACAGGATACAATTATCGCATTTATGTTTTCTTTTGAGTAATATTTCTTTTAATGATGAAAAAGCTCGGGAAATGTAAAACTTTAATAAAATACAAACGTTCATGTTCTATCTCATTGATAGATAGATCATTTGTTGGGTTTTATGGCATACAAATTCTTGTTGGTCATTTAATGCCAAATCCTGCTTATACATATATATTTTGAATATATAATTTGTAAACTTGAGGCAACCCTTTCCAAACGAGGCCCTGCTAATTTATTTGCTCTCAGTTAAATTGTTTTAAGTATTGCTATTTAACACTAGGAATTTAACTTTACGTCACTTATCTCTTTGCACACAGTTAAATGTTTATAAATATAAGATTTGTAAATGAAGAGTTTTTAAGAAATCTTATTTTTAAATGAGTTAGAGCTATTTTTTCCACCCAAGTATTGATATTGTTCGCACACAGATGGTTTCAAGAATTGCTATTCAACACTAATAATTCTATTCAACTTTATTCAGTCATTTTCACAATTCTCAATGATTCCAACTAGTGATATGTAATACAAATAATTGCACATAATTAAAAGTTTTCAAGTATTCCAATCCAATTCTATTTAGTATTGATCATTTGTTTGCGGACACTTACATGTTTTTCAGTATTGCCATCAAACGCTTATAGTTTTATTTGCTCACCGTTAAATAGTTTCATGTATTTTGCTATGTAGCAATAATTTTATTCAACACTGCATTCATTTTCACACGGTTAAATGGTTCCAAGTATTTCTAATTAAAACCAACAATTCAATTTTTGCACTCAGTGAAATGGCTTTAAGAATTGCAATTCTCTTCTAATTATTCTGTGACGCATTACTCATTCGTTTACAAAGAAATTAAATGGTTCCAAATATTACGATGTAACACTAAAAATTATATTTAACATCAGTAATTTGTTTGCACATAGTTAAATCGTTAAATATGAGTCATTGATAGAACCCTTACAAGTACACCCACTCAGAGTGGACCTGGGAGTAATGGAAATGAAAAGGTACTCCACATTCTCCCGTAATCTTGAACTGGAGTCTCACCATTAGATGTTCTAATGTTATGTCCAGGACACTTAATGGGGTTTGGACTTAGCCTTTTGAAGAGATGCAGTCGGCGTATTCTACAGCAACAGTTGACTGAGCGGACATTTAAATGGTTCAAAGTTATGCAATGTAATATCAATGATTAAATTTTTGCCCCAAGTTAATTGGTATCAAGCACAGCTATCTAACGCGAATCATTCTATTTAGTATTTATCATTTGTATGCACACATTTAAACGGTTTCAAGTATTGCAATCTTACATCAATAGTTTTATTTTCTCACTGTTAAATGGTTCCTTATATTGCTATGTAATACCAATAATTCAGTTTTGGCACACACTTAAATGGGTTAAAGTATTGCTGACAATTCAATATGAAATAAATTTGTTTGAACAGAGTTGAATAACTAAACAGTTCATTTGACCCATAGATAGGACCCAAATACCACACCAGATTAGACAACGTGTAGGAGCAATAGCGATGAAGGGGTCCTCCATATCCCCAGAGCTTCATGAAATCCTCTCTATCAAATTCAGCTTAGTGTCATATCAGGACATTTGGTGGGGTTGAGGAGTTACCCCTCCGTAGAGATTCAGTCGATGTCTTCTACAGTTCCAGGCGACTGAGCTGAAATAGTTAGCAAGATGCAAGGTGACCCCCCCCACCAAAAAAAAAAAACAGAACCCATATATTTTTGACTGAAATTCATAAATTTAATTCTAGCCTTTTTTTTCAGAATATGAAGAAGATTCTGTGCATGAAAGATTGGAACCATAGTATTCACCAACATGTCCAGACGTTCGAGTGTACAAAATTAGAATTATTTTGCTTTATTTTTGTAGAAGTAATAAAAAAGTTTATGGGGTTTTTTGAGGGGGTTGGTTTGGTTTGGTTTGGTTTCTTTGTTTAATGGCATATCAACTCTTTTTAGGTTATTTAATGCTAAAACCATTCTCCTAGAAGAACAGTAGTGGTACTATTTAACCCATAGCTGGGAGGATAAGGGGGTTCATGCCTTTCCCAAGGGTATTTGCCCGAAAGTGAACGTAATAGCGCGACTGGAGTACGAACTCGCTTACTACGATTCCGCTGTCCATCGCTTTAACCATTATACCACGAAGACACCCCTTGTTTTTTTTTTGGTGGGGTCACCCTGTACACGCATTCATACATACATACATACATACATATATACATACATATGGATATTCAAAAATAGATAAATAAATAGGAACTGACTAAAATAGATAGATAGATAGATAGATAGATAGATAAATGACTGGAAAAAACATAGAAAAGGTACTGAGTGAGTTAAAGAACAAACAAAGAAAGACAGACAGACAGTGAAATAACAAAAGTTAAAAACAAAAACTAGTATATATATACATATATATATATGTGTGTGTGTGTGTGTGTGTGTTTGGTTTGGTTTTGTTTGGTTTGGTTTCATGCTAGGTTATTTAATGCCAAAACCTATTTATACATAAATATTACATATATATGACCTACGCACATTTTGTTGATAGTATTTTAAAACGAGCCGGGAATTATTTTTTTGGCACGCAATTAAATGCTTTCGAGTATTGATATCTCATCCGAATAATTCTTTTTTACTATCAATCATTTGTTTGCACACATTTAAATGGGTTCAAGTATTGCTATATATCAGTGACAATATAGCATCAGCCTTTTGTTTGTACACATTTAAATGGGTTCAAGTATTGCTATATATCAGTGACAATATAGCATCAGCCTTTTGTTTGCACACATTTAAATGGGTTCAAGTATTGCTATATATCAGTGACCATATAGCATCAGCCTTTTGTTTGCACACATTTAAATGTGTTCAAGTATTGCTATATATCAGTGACAATATAGCATCAGCCTTTTGTTTTCACACATTTGAATGGGTTCAAGTATTGCTATATATCAGTGACAATATAGCATCAGCCTTTTGTTTGCACACATTTAAATGGGTTCAAGTATTGCTATATATCAGTGACAATATAGCATCAGCCTTTTGTTTGCACACATTTAGATTTGTAAGATATTAATTTGTTGGTAATTTCATTCTGAAATCAATTAGAATTTATTTATTTACACAATATCATTGCTATTGTTTCTACATAAGTAAATGGTTTCAATTATTTTTAACTAACACTTATAATTCTATTCGATATTAATCATTTGTTTGCACACAATGAAGTGGTTGCAAGTATTGCTATTGCCATTTAACACAAATTGTTCTTGCTAACAATACTCATTTGTTTTCTCAGAGTTGAATGTTTTCAACTATTGATATGTATCACTAATTAAGTTAAACTAATCAGTTAAACATGTGGTGTATTTGTCACAGCCTCCGACCAGACTCTTCACAAGGTCAATGACCAGAAGATCGATTATAGTGGGGGATTAGGGCAGAGGAAATCGGGCATGAGCCAAGGCACGAGATCTGCTGGTGTATGTTGGTCATCGGGCCCACTTAGTGCAATGTGGGCCCGATGAGCCTAGCTGTTCTTGGACCCAAATCGGGGTCCAGGCACGTATGCCTGATAATGGCTTAAACTGGACAAGGAGGACTAAAGTGTCAATGTTGCAGTTCGCCCACTCGAAGGTGGCCCAGCTGAAGCTGGTGTCCTTTCAGCCTCGAGTCTGCCATTGATTTGGATATCCCATCCGGCACGAATACCAGACGGCCCAGCAAAAACCATTTATTGTTGTTCAAACAGTTAAATGATCAAAGTCTCCTTTTTCAAACAAATCAATTTTGGATAAACCAAGAAAATTAGATGTTTCCAGGCACTGCTACGTATAACTAACAATTTAATTAAAAATCAATCATTTGTTTATTGTTAAATGATGAAGCAGATCTGTTTCTAATAATTCAAGTGAGCATGAATCGTTTGTTAGCTCTCAGTTTAAAGGCCAAATAGTTCTACTTGACCCATAGATAGGACTCTAGCAGGTACTACCACTCCGGGCCAGAGTTGAACGGGTAGCAATGTCAATGAAGTGGTACACCGTATTCCCCAAAGTTCTATTATTACTCCAGCCTCACAATTAGATTGTTTAGTGTCATACCTAGAACACCTTTTGAGGTGGGGGTCTTACTCCCCTGCAGATATGCAGTTGGTGTATTTTACAGTGCCGGCTAACTGGGATAGTGAATGCTTGTGCGGTGGCAGAGGTAGATAAGAAAGTAGATAATAACTGACAAGTGAATATAGGAGAACATTTAGATAAGAACATATATATATATATATATATAACAACAGAGAGAGAGAGATAGAGAGAGAGACAAACAGACAGACACAGCCAGAAAGAAAGAGATAGAGAGATAGAGATGTTTATATGGACTGATTCAAATACGTTTTCTCTATTGGTGTATATATTCATTACAACGAATCAGCTTGGCACAAGGCCTCAGTAATACAGAACTGTGTCAGAATCAAATTTCTTTACATAAGCTTCAAAAACGTTCAATTAAAAAAACGAATATTCACAGGGGTTTTTTCCGACTTCAAACGTATCACTTTATTTAAGAGCTGTGACCATACTCAGTGATCATAAGTAACGACAACCAAAACTGTCAGTCTACATATCGCAAGACAGCAGAATGAGAAGGAAACAGAGCGAAGAGCTTTATAATTTATATATATATATATATATATATATATATATATATATATATATATATATATGGAGGGTACAAATGGGTGTAGCAGTGTGAGTGGGGTGTGTAGATACATGGATACACAAACTCATGCATATACTGAGGCGTCAGTAGTGTAATGGTTATCATCGAGGACGACGCTTTTGGCATTTCGCGTACCGTTAATATTCTTGTGAAAAGTATGAATCCCACTGTTTTCTCTCCAGCTCTCGGTAAGTTGTAGGGAAACCCAAGATCTTAAACTTTTGTAAGGTACCAGTTTAGAAGAAGGATATCTCTGAATTCACACCTGTCAAACCTCACTTTAAAATTGACCTATTATCGATTTCTAATTGTGCAGAGAGTTGGTAAACATACACACATAAACGCATGTATATATATATATATATATATATATATATATGAACAAACAATGGGTCACAATATAGTATATTTCCGCTCTGCCGACTACCAAGGTCTCACATTAAGCATTTAGGCTCAGAATCGAAACATTCCACTTTGACTTTTGTACTGGGATTAAAGTATAGTATATGTTCTGGCAGTGAAACAGTTATCACCAAAGAAAATGGAATTAGTGTCGCAAGTTCAAATTCTGGGGGAGGCTGTATTAAGAAAGAAAGAAAGAAAGAAAGAAAGAAATAAGGACCGGTGTTAAAGGGAAAATAAATAAATGTAGAAAGAAAGAAAGAAAGAAGGAGAATAGAAAGAAAGAAAGAAAGAAAGAAGGAGAATAAAAAGAGAAGTACTTAAGAAAGAAAGAAAGAAAGAAAGAAAAGTAATAGCAGAAAGAGAATAAAAAGAAAGAAAGAAAGAAAGAAAGAAAGAAAGAAAAGTAATAGCAGAAAGAGAATAAAAAGAAAGAAAGAAAGAAGGAGAATAAAAAGAGAAGTAAGAAAGAAAGAAAGAAAGAAAGAAGAAGAATAAAAACAGAAGTACCTAAGAAAGAAAGAAAGAAAGAAAGGTATTAACTGGAAGAGAATAAAGGCAGAAGTAATAAAGATTGAAAGAAAAAGAAAAAGGGAATAAAATTACTGAAAAAAAAATGAGAATGAACATTACGAAATTCAAAGACAGTAAAACACAATGAGAAAGAAATAAAGAATATAAAAAAGAAAATAAATAACTGAAAGAAAAAAAAAGAAAAGAAAAATAGAAACCAATAAAAGGAAGAAAAAAGAAGAATGAGTGAAAAGCAAAATGTCCAGGTGGAAGCTAGATCGGGTAATAGAGGGTGTATGGTTCGAATTGTGAAACTATGAAAATATGATCGTCCATTCAAAGCCAATTAATGAAAGAGATCCAGTTTCTATTAACACGTGGACGTATCTAGTGTTTGAACTGTTTGGAGTTATTTCTTATATTTCACACACCCAAGGGAAAAGTTTTCAAAAATATATAGCTGCAAAACACGACATCAAATTCAAGATCGACGTACAAGCAGTAAAAAAGAGACTACAATTAAATACTTCACGTGCTGCCACAGATGGACTATACGTTCCACACATACTCAGGTACACTCACTCGTATTGTTCATGATTTACATCAATATACATATGTAATGATACATAAGCGTTTTTCACACACACACACACACACACACACACACATATATATAGAGAGAGAGAGAGAAAGAGAGAGACATCTACCCTCAGTACATGAACATATATATATATTAATACTTGTGAAGTTTGTTTGTTTGGGTTTTTTTTTTCATATTTATAAAGAGTCCTTAATATTATTCACAGAGCGTATACAAACAAACGAAAACTAATATACAATGCTTTAAAATTCCTGAGCTGACCTATGTCGCCTGATGGCTGAGTAGAAAGTATAAGTCTATTGTAAAATTGTGTGGGTTTCGATCCCAAATTGAAGAGTGCTGCATGTCTAGCCACACTGAAGAGTTGCGGTACAATGAAATATACGTATGTGTGTGTCTGTGTGTTTGTGTGTGTAAGATAGCCGAAACCTTTTACCTATCTATTTTGGGGAATCTTCTCCTCTTATACAGTACCCTTACTACAAAATATAATGACTTGGTATGGAAATGACTCCATCAATGCCAATCCCTCATCCATAAAAAATGCAATGCGTAAAATCCACTTATAAATTGGCAATTGGTTGAAATTTGCAAAAATCTAAATTTGACCCGTAGATAGAACCCTACCAAGTGTTACCACTCCGATCGGAAATGGACCTGAGAGTGATGGCAATAAAAGGATACTTCGCATTCCCCAAAGCTCCAGTACTAATGGAGCCTCACCATCAGATTATTTATTGTTAATTATGTTAACTATTTTATTGATAATTGATTATATTAATTATTTTAATATTTAATTTTGTGAGGTTTTAGTCTTGTTACAAATCTTTAAGAGTTAGTATACTTAGTCGCAAAACGTCATAGGCTTGCTCGTCGACCGGATGAGCCATGACAAAATAGTTCTAGACAGGATATTGAACATAAACAAATCAAGTGTTTGTCATATGGATAAGAAATACAAATTTGTGATCATAGGATGCAATAATTAGGAAGACAACGTCATATCGAAATGTTAAAGAGATGTGTCTTTATAACTTTAGCTGAATGAGATAATTAATAGACTATTTAAGAAAAGATAATTTTGAATTCAAGCAGACGGTCGGTGAGGAAGTTACATTTTGAAACTCAAAGAGACAAGTCGGGTTATACGTTGGGTCGGCGGTGAGTGCTACTTTGTTGCTGGAAGCGAGATTCACTCATAAACCCTTCGAAGGTCTTTTTCTTTTCCTCGTATTTCCATTGGTCTGCTAGAATTGAAGACTGTCTGAATAAAGACTTTATCGTATTTCGAATGACTGAGTAACCTGTTGTTATTGTTGAATTATAATATTCAACATGATATAATAACGTTACACAGGAAAGTCTTACACGTCTGCAGAGATGCAGGCGGTGAATTGCACACCCAATCCCACGAAGGTCGATAGGTAATTAATCAAACAAACCAAATGAAATATAATTCAAATTATAATATACATATTAAAAAGATATGAGAGCGTATGAAAAATCTACTTCACCGGGCTAAAAGTTTTGGAATTGACCACTTCAAGAATGTTTACTGAAAACCAATTTGTATATCTAGTCTTCTGTTGATCATTTAACTTATTTCCTTGACAGAGGGTTACTCCACACACACACACACACACACACACATACGCACACATGCATACACACACACGTGTGTCTGTGTATGTGTGTATGTGTCTGTGTAAATATATATTTATATATAAACAGGAATTGGCATTAAATAACAAACAAGATTTTACATGCTATAAAACACAACCAAACCTAACCAGGCCCAATATAATTATTTGGATAATAATTTCAAACTGTCCTCAAACATTTCTGTCACTAGGTGTTGCAGGAAAAGCACATTTTCTGTCTACGATGTTTCCTAATACAGAAAGAACTTTGATACCTGTCTCGAATTGCAGCAGGAGCCTAAGTCAGCAGCTGAGATATCGTTTCGATCAATCGCTCTTTTGTATTGGGCTTTCGAGACGAGCACTATAATTTGATTGGTGACAATGGAACACTATATGCAGCCATCAAAAGGACTTCTATAACTTCTCTCAACGACTTTACGAGGGATTGTGTTACATGGCAGTGTGCAGGTGTATGATTGATAAGGGAAACAGCTTCACTTAAATTAATAGTTTGCTATCAAATGCTCCTGGCTACGTATAAGTCATTCAAAAATTCCCATCTTTTTTCGCACTCTCTTCAACTTCTTACTAGTGTACATTATGCATTCGATAAAATACAGCACAGCTAACATAGCATCTTTTAGATTTTGCAAGTATTCTTCTGTTTCTGTAAGTAGGGCAACTTTAACATCCACCCCCTTCAAAACTCCAGAACTGGGACCTCATCACCAAATGAGGTTCAGTGTCATACCCAGGATAACACTTTAAGGTGAGAGATCTTGTGGTATCAAGTATTTACGTGTAATACAAATAATCTATGCCCCAAAATGTTTGATTTAGTTTGATTTATCTAGCGGCATATCAATTCTTCATGGAAGATTTGTTACCGAAATTTAATTGATGTGTTAATGTTTCTATGTAAACTTAACTATTCATATTTTCAAAGTTCCACAACAATCATTTTAAAAATCAATTATAGCTTCAAATAACAAGTTTTAATAGAATTTCTTAGCATACATTTATGTGGTTTCAAGTATTCTTATCTAATAGCAATGATTTATATGCAGTTATATGAATTCAAGTAGCTCTTCCATTTTAATAATAATCTTTTGTGTGCACACTGTTATATGGTTTCAAGTATTCCTATCAAATACAAAAATTATATTAGGTTATATGATTTGAAGTAACTCTTCCATTTTAATTGTAATCTTTTGTGTACACACAGTTTTTTTGTTTCAAGTATTCCAATCTAATAGTAATGACTTATATGGTTTTAAGTTAATCATCTTATTTCAAATAATTATTTGTTTGCACGCAGTTATGTGGTTTCAAGTATTCCTGCCAAATACCAACAATTTGTGTCTGGTTTCAAGTAAATCTTCCTATTTAGCAATAATCATTTGTTTGCATGGATTTACATGGTTTGGTTTCTTTGTTTAATGGCGTATCAACCCCCGTGGGTTATTTAATACCAAAGAACAGCAGTGATAACATTTACTCAATATCTGATCGGGAATAGCGTCTTGGGTGGTGTAATGGTTACCAAGCTAGACTAACAAACCTACACAAGTGCGTTTTAGTCTCATTGGGTGCCCCATTCATACGGCCTTGAGCCACATCTAAGCAAAAGAGCTTAGTAAATGACTACCTTATATCTGGGGGTATGAGAGGCTTCATACATTCTTCAAGTGTATTAGTCCGAAAATGAACGTGATAGTGGAACTGAAGTTCAAACTCACTTCAAGGCCACAGTCCAGCACTTTAGCTGTTACGCCATATAGTGCCCCGTTTTCCGGTTTACTACATACATAGTCACGTGGTTTAATGTTACTCTTCTTATTTAATGAAAATGGTAATTTGTTTCACAGAGTTATATGGTTTCAAATGCTCCTATTCAATACAAATAATAAGCACAAAATTGCATAGTCTCAAATATTTAATTCTAATCATAGGTGCTCGGTGTATTATGGTTACTGTCGTAGGAAATGGACATGGTGACTCGAGTTCTAATCGCTATGGGTAAATAAGAAGGCAGACTAGACTATTTAACCTTGATAAAGCAACCCGTACATATATATATATATATATATATATATATATATATATATATATATAGTTGTGTGTGTGTGTGTAACAAAAAAAAGTGCGCATAGTAGCCATATTTTTATAAGAAAAATATACCTAAATACTCTAATTTTGGGAATAAAGCAATTTCCTGTTTAATTTTCTACTTAGTATTTTGGGGGAGTCTATAAACACAAGAAACGTCAATTCTTCAATTATCAAAATTTAACATTTAACCAAAATCTTTCCCTCTTTCCAAAATAAAAATCATCTTAGGCCGCTTTTGCAACTGGAGTTAAAAGGATTTAATGATAGCCTCGTGTAGCTGTAAATTTGGATATTCCATTTGAGACAGGTGGAGAAATGACACAATAATAAAAAAAAATAAAGCCGTAGTTAAGGAAAAGAGAGAAATATGGCGTTTATTAAACTCGAATCGGCACAAGATGTACGGGTCACTCAATGACAATCGAAGTTGTTAACAAAAGTCTGCCAGCAAAGCGAGCCAAATATTACATCATTCAACCCCCAGGGGTATCCTGTGTTGTCATTTATAAAGTTTAGTTTGACCCATGGCAAGAAGTATAAGGTACCCCCATGAAGAATCAGAATCATTAATAATGATCTGTTAAACACAACTCGCTAACCATTACACGACATGAAGCACACAAAGAAAGAAAGAAAGAAAGAAAGAAAGATTAAACAGGAGAAAACTTACATAGTTGGGCAAAAGTAATGAGACAGTAACAGTTTAATAAAAGTTGACTGCCCTTATAATTCTACCCAACGCTCGAATATTTTTGTAAATAAAGTAGAAAGAAAGAAATAAGAAAACTTGTAAAGAAGAAAATCTATCTTAAACAAAAAGAAAAAAATTGCTAAATAAAGGAAAGAATGAGTGAAAGAAAGAAAAAAGAAGAAAATAAAAGAGGGAAAACGCAATAAAAGAAATAAAAAATGAAAAGAGAGAAATAGAAAGAGTGAAAGAGACAGAGATAGCGAAAGAGAAAAGAATAAAAAATAAAGGATATAAATAAGTAAAGGAAAGAAAAGAAAAGAAAAAAGTTGATAAAAAGAAAGAAAGAAGTAAATATTGAAGAGAGGGACAAAAAGAGAAAGACGGAGACAGAAACGATAAGGAAGAAAAAAAGGAAAAAAAAAAAAGAAAAAAGAAAGAAGAATGAATAAAGAAAAGAAAAGAGAAAGAAAAATATAAATAAATAAAAAAGAGAAAGAAAAGAATAAATAGAGAAAAATAGGAAGAAAAGAAGTAAATAAAGAAAAGAAAAAAAAAGAAAAGAAGTAAATAATGAAAAGAAAAAAGAAAGTAAACTAAAATAAAGATAAAAGAAAGAAGATAATAAATAAAGAAAAGAAAAAAGACAGAATAAAAGAAAAAAATAAAAGAAAAAAGAAAGAAAAGAAGTAAATAAGGGAAAGAAAAAAAAGAAGTAATTAAAGAAAAGAAAAAAGAAAAAAAGAAATACGTAAAGAAAAGAAAAAAAGAAAAGAAAAAAAGAAAAGAAGTAAGTAAAGAAAAGAAAAAAGAAAGAAAGAAATGAAGACAATAAAGAAAAGAAAAAAGAGAAAAGACGTAAATAAGGAAAAGAAAAGAAGTAAATAAAGTAAAGAAAAAATAAAGAAAAGAAGTAAATAAAGAAAAGAAAAAAGAAAGAAAAGAAGTAAATAAAGAAAAGAAAAAAGAAAGAAAATAAGTAAATAAAGAAAAGATAAAAAGAGAGAAAAGAACTAAATAAAGTAAACAAAAAGAAGAAAGAAATGAAGTAACGAAAAGAAAAAAGAAAGAAAGAAGTAAATAGAGAAAAGAAAAAAGAAAGAAAAGAATTAAATAAAAAAAAAATGCAGAAAATAATGATAAGAAAATAGAAAGGAAAGTAAATTAAGAAAAATGAATGAAAAGAAGTAAATAAAGAAAAGAAAAAAGAAAGAAAACTTAATTTAAAAAAGAAAGAAAAGGGGTACGTTGAGAAAAGAAAAAAGAAAGAAAAGAAGTAAGTAAAGAAAAAAGAAGGAAAAGAAGTAAATTATGAAAAGAAAAAAGAAAGAAACGAAGTAAATTATGAAAAGAAAAAAGAAAGATAACGAAAAGAAAGAAAAAAGAAAGAAAAGAAATAAATAAGAAAAGAAAAAAGAGAGAAAAGAAGTAAATAATGAAAAGAAAAATAAATAAAACTAAAAGAAAGAAAAGAAGTAAATAAAGAAAAGAAAAATAGAAAGAAAAGAAGTAAATGATGAAACGAAAAAAAAAAAGAAAAGAGGTAAATTTAGAAAAAAAAAAGAAAGAAAACTAAAATAAAGAAAAAAGGAAGAAAAGAAGTAAATAAAGAAAAGAAAAAAGAAAGAAAAGAAATAAATAAAGTAAACAAAGACAGACAATGAAAACCATAACGAAGGAACAGAAAAGAAAGAAGAAAAGAAACAAACGTAGAAGAGAGAGAGAAAGAAAGAGATTGAGAACGAGAGAGAGAGAGAGAGAGAGAGAGAGAGAGAGCGAGAGAGAAAGGTGGGTGTAGAGATAGAGATGGAAAATAAAGAAAAATACGAAAGAACGGAAGAAATTCGAAATAAAGATAAAGAAAGAAAAGTAATTAAAAAAAGAGAAAGAAAATAAAAATAAAAAAGTAAGAAAAATAGAAGATAGAGAGAGAAAAATAATTGAATAAAGAGAAAGAGAGAGAGAGAGAGAGTGAGAGAGAGGAAAGAAGTTAAAATAGACAAGCAAAAAAGAAAAGAAATAAAGAAAAGAATAAAAATATATAAAGAGCAGAAAAAGAGAAAAAAAGCATATACTAAGAAAGAAAGAAAAGAAAAGAAAGAAAGAAAGAAAGAAAGAAAGAAAAGGCAAAACAACAACAAAATGAATAGATAGAAGTAACATCAAAAAGATGAAAAACATGTTGATAAAGAAATTACAATAGATAGAAAGAGGGAGAAAAGAAAAAAAGAAACGAAAAGATAAGGATAAGCAACTAACCTAAAACAGAGAGAAAAAAAAGAGATAGATAGATAGAGAGAGAGAGAGAGAGAGAGAGAGAGAATGAGAAGAAGAATGAGGAAAGAATAGAGACCAAAATTTTTGATAGAAGAAAAAACAAACAAACCAACGCAAGAAAAAAAGACAAGAAGAAATGATAGGCTTCAAGTATCCCATAATGGAAAGCAGACGGAATGATCGTCGTAACGTTCAGTAAAAGGACAAGCTTGTCCAGCTGAAAGCTCGCTTTCATCATCTCTCTCTTCATTGTGTGGGCGGGAACGAATTTTAAGATCATACCCAGCGGCTGTCATCTCTAATCCATATCCTTCCACTTCCTCTACCGGGCCACTGGCCCCACCCTCACCCACTGATTGATTTCAGATTTTGACATCATGACAAAGAGGAGGGGTTCGAGCCTGCTTAACGGTGGAAACGAGTCGGGCTGGAGCCGGCAGAATTAGAATCGCGATGACGAGCGCTAATAAAAACAGGATGCAATTCACAAGGCGAAATCGGTGAAATCGTCAAGAGAAGACGTTCATTCATTTTGTGATTTCGCTCACAATAAACACAGACACACGGACCAACAAGCGCATACGCACACACACACACACACACACACACACACATGCAAACATGCTTGCACATTCACACACATGCACAGATACAGAAACACTCACACGCACACATACGCAAACATATACATGCCTCTTCGTGGTGTAATGGTTAAAGCGATCGACTGTGGAATCGTAGTAAGCGAGTTCGTACTCCAGTCGCGCTATTACATTCACTTTCGAGCAAATACCCTTGGGAACTTTAATGAACCCCATTATCCTCCCAGCTATGGGTTAAATAGTACCACTACTGTTCTTCTGGGAGAATGGCTTTGGCATTAAATAACCAACAAAGGTTGATATGCCATTAAAAAAAGAAGCCAAACCATATATGTACACATTTACACAAATGCACAGAATACTCACTCACCGAAATACACCAATAATTACATACATCGTCTTATATATATATATATATATATATATATATATATATATATATATATATATATATATATATATATATATATATATATATATACTGTTGGACAAGCATATCCATTGATTTACTGAAGATTTTTTTCTGACCCAAATGTTATTAATCGTTTATATATATATATATATATATATATATATATATATATATATATACACATATGTGTGTGTGTATATATATATATTATTCTATTATTTTTATTTTATTTTTTATTTTTATAATCAAATCAGACATAAGATCGTAAATTACAACCTTCTTTGGAAAATGTTCAAACAATAGAATTTCATAGCCATCCAGTGATAAGATTTAAAAAAAATACAAAAGTAGAAATTTTCACAGATTTCTGTCCTTAGAATACAATTTACATCAAAATCACAGTAACCTAGAGAATAGAGATGGGATCAGGACAGAATTTTATTTTTCACATGTAATCAAAAAAGTGGAATAAAACAAACTTGTCCTTTGTTAAACTGTTTTGAAGTCTGCTTTCAAATAAACTATTCAAAAAGTAATTATTGCGAAATTTAGTGACTGTGAAACTTTATTGGGTTGTTTACACATTAAAAAGAAAAAGAATAGAAGTACATTTTTCCTTTTGGCAAGAAGTTAACAAAATATAGCATATTTTAGCAAAGACTTTTTTTTGTAAAGGATACATCGATGTGTGAACGTTCCCGTTGATCTGGACATATGAGGGCCTAAAAGTAAGGAGAAAGGCATGAACTGTTCTATCAATTACACAGGTGATTTGTTTATAGAGGTGAAAGTTTGTGTGGAACCAGCAACACTTCTTGAATAAACGGATAAAACAAGAAGGGTGTATTCATGTGCCATAGATTCTTCTTAACAAGATTCCTCCGGTTTTGAATTCGGAAATTTTCCTTCTCCTAGATCGGTCGTCCAACCAAATTTAACGATCCCAAAATGCTCTGCTATATATATATATATATATATATATATATATATATATATATATAAATATATATATATATAAGGTGGTAGACAACCTACAGAGTTTTTTTTTGTTTCAGTGCTGAAGGTTCGTGTAGGACCAATTAGACAGTTTTGATAAGCCCTAAATTCTCCCAAACAACACTCGTTGGATTTATAATATAGGGTTTTCCTTCGGATATATTCGTTAGTTAAGAATATAAGAATAATATCACATCGTTTAACGTTATAGCATTTTCAAACAATCATCAGGGCGATATTATATCTCATTTAAAAACAAAATCACAAAAAAAAAAATGTTTCAAATGGAAAAAATTAAATGAAGAGAGGGTAAAAATGTTATGGTGTTTTATTACAAATAAATGAATGAATAAATAAAATAAAATGAAATACGAAAAGCAAAAATATTCCAGATCTAATTTCATCAGATGAATTTTAAAGCATAACGCTACCAACAATTATAAAACGCTAAGAAAGTTTTCATTTTTTCGTTCCATTTTTTCATTTTTCAATTATTCAATTTGCCAGCTGAAGTTTAAAAAAAAAAAACCCAAACGGTGAATGTTGGCATATCATTCATACATAAATAAATACGTGATATTTTTATTTACATACCCTCGGAATTGTTTTCATTTTTCTCTCAAATATATATATATATATATATATATATATATGCTATTTTATTGAATTGAATTAATTTAGAGCGCTATTGCAATGTCAAATAATGATTATTGTTTATTGCAATAGCCCTCTAAATAAATTCAATAATATAAAATAAAATAATTTGTGCAATGCTTCAAGCAAATTACAAAATACTTACATATATATATATATATATATATATATATATATATATATACCTGTCTTTAATTGGAATCATTTTGAGATGAGGCTTCTTAATCTGAGAATTAATTTTTATTTATTGCGGACATTTTGTCCTCATCTTGGTAGTTTTTTTTTGTGTTGTTTCTTCTTTCACTACGTTTCGGCCAAAAACGTGGTGAGATAGACAACAACTACGGAAGGCAATAATTACTGGAGATACGGTTACAAGACTCAGCATTCCTATCCGAGGTCGCGGTAAATCACCTGAAGAAGGCCAGAGGTGAAATTTGGCCGAAACGTGGTGAAAGAAGAAACAACATAAAAAAAACTACCAAGATGAGGACAAAAGGTCCGCAATAAATAAAAATTAATTCTCATATATACATATATATATATATATATATATATATATATATATATAAATATATATGCAAAATGTCCATTGTCGACAACTGGGGAGCTTGCCTGGATGTAGCATAATTGCACCCAACTTTCCGTAACAGTCAAATGATTCTCTGGGGAAACCCAAAGTTAGTCTGAAATACGAGCCTTGAGTTGTTGAATCTAAGAAGCAATCTTCCGGCCAACATATTTAAGAACTTGGTTTCAGGGGGTCATTTCCTCAGGCAGCACCTTCCCGCACGTTTGAAAGGCGTAAGAGTCAGATTAATTGCCAAATACCTGAGGCGTTTCTCAGGAAAAGGATTGTTGATAGACCGAGTCATTTCTTTCTCTTCTCTCAACCATGTATTCATTCGGGTAAGTGTTTCCGCCTATATATCTAACCTGTCGAATCCTGTTTGCCTTGAACAAGAAATCCTAGTTTGTTCCCATAAGCGAAATGCAGACGGAACTAGGATAATCCTCAAACTTGCCGTTTTGGGAGCTTACTTTCTTGATGTCCTCTGTTTCTTCTGACCTTGTGTTACAGATGACCATCGGTCAACTGTTATTACGACTTTGGCTTCGACAGGAGAATAAACTGTGTCATGTGTCAGTCGTTATTCCTTCCAAGTAGTAATCCAGGATTGATTTGGTCTATTGCTCAAAGACCGAGGCGCCCACACAAGGGTAAATGCCGTCGAGACAAAAAGATTTTTGGTTCCTAATACGTAGGAGGCTCGCTTACTTGATTCCCCGGTATTGAAGGGAAATATAATCTGACACCCTACTGTGCCGTCGACGAGGCTTAGAATACGATAACTATACCACAAGCTGAGGTATAACCACCTCCCGAAAAATAAGTGTGTTTAGCATGACACTAAACTCATGAGATTCTTGTTGTGGAGAACAAGTGAGAATGGAGTACCTTTTCGTTTCTATTACCCTCAGACTCGGACTTAGAGTATCTGTTAGGGTCCCATATATTGGTCAGTTAGATCTGTTAGGGTCCTATCTATTAGTTAAATAGATCTGTTTGGATCCCATTCCAAGGTCGAATAGATCTGATAAAGTCCCATCTATGGGTCATTTAGACCTGTTAGGGTCCTATCTCTGGGCTAAATAGATCTGTTTTGGGGCACATCATTTATCAAAATAGATCTATTAGGGCCCCATCTAAAGGTCAAATACATCTGTTAGGGTACTATCCAAGGACCAACTATATATCTGTTAGGGTTCCGTCTAAGGGTCAAATAGATGTTTAAAAATTATCTATATTCAATAAGACCACGTTACAAAACTAAGAAACAAGTGCAAAAGAAAAAAAAAAAGAAAAAGGAAACTGTAAATATAAACGTACAATGAATGCGATTCCCTAACATTTGGCATAAAGTAACCCAAGACAATCTAAAAAGTCGTTAAAATCAATCAGTTTATCTGCTAATCAGATACCAAATGGTTGACTCAAACATGCCTCCACTGAAAGACTATTCCTAAAGCAGATTCGTAATTCTCCCATGTGGGTTTGATTCGGGTGGGTGGTATTGAGTTGTTCACTTGGTCCCAGGAGGCCTTGCCATCCAGCAATACGCACTTTGCAGAGATGAGTTCGTAGCCTGCGGCACGCTAAAATGGGGAGTGCCGAAGGGACCAAACTTTTTTTGAAAAAGCCACGCATGAATCTCGATTAGTGCGCGGTTCCCCACCATAAAATGACCTTGTGTCACATCCTAGCTTGATGGGAAGTCAATTAAATACCGCTTTTCATAAATTCACCGGAAACTGATAAGGGGAGATCATGGGGCGTATTAGACAATATGCTGGATTGTCTACACCATTGTAAGCTAGATCGAAGTCAAGCCGAGCTATTATGTTCACTTTTGGACGAAAACACTTGCAAAAGGTAGGAACCCCCTTATCCTGCAGCTGTAGATTAAATAGCACCATTACAGTCATTTTGCAAGGAATGTGTTGGCATTAAATAACTCACAAAAGTTTATATGCCATTAAACAAAGAAACTGAAACTGGATTTTAAATGAAGAACTCTTCAAGTCAAATCCATTCACCAAGTCCAACGAAATTTAAGCTGTAAACGAAAGCAACATTACCTACAATATATACTCTAGTAATGAACAACTTCGTGTGATGAATGACTCCTTGTTTTTGGGCACAAAAAGAACTTTTTATTATGTATTCCATGTAATTAATGGCCTCTCACTTTTAGCTATGCTGGTCTTGAAAATATTTCTAAAACATCCTATGACATAAGCGTTCAAACACAAGATTTTACTTTCAAATTTACTGGAAAATAATCCAAATCAATCTAAAACCGACATTATGAAAATATCGATTGTGTAATAAACGACCCTTGTTTTCGAGGAGAAAAATTGGTATTTAAAATCGTTCATTAGAGTTCCTATACGGTAATCTTCTAAGAAGTCTTACCCAAAAGCCCAGATTCCAACTTTCATTCACATCGAATATGAACCAATCTTAACTGTATTGTCAAACATTTGTTTTCTTTCATCTGTCTTACTAATTTCTGCTACGTTGTCTGCATTCTCTTATATCTACAATACCGTTGTCATATTTCTTACGACAGTAGCAAGGCTGGACTGAGCTGTCGGACAGTCCAGGAGAGCTCGAAAGTTCAAAGCACCAATTACTAAAATATTGGGGTACGTACTAGTGATAGGTAGGTATTCACTGCGTTTGGAAGTATCGAGATAGTTGGTACGCTAACACGTTGTACATTACTTCACTTCTTGTATGACTTGAAAGTCACACAGATGAACGTGCAGCGTTGTCTAATTCAGGAAATAACGTTTTTGATTTTTAATTGGGCCATAACACCGTGGAAACAGCCCAAAACATGTATTTGTGTGAAAGATGATGGTGCAGTTGATGACAGTACATTCAGAAAAGGGTCCAAGAAATTTCTCTAGAGTCGAAGGAACGTCGACGATCGATCAAGGTCAGGCAGGCCTAAAACCTTGGATTCCGAGGACGTGCTCCAAGCCAGAGAAGCAAATCCAGCGACTAGCACTCGGAGAGTTTTAGCCGAGGTCGACATATCACACTCCAACTGAGTTTTCACGACGTCAGTAAAAGGACCTAGAGCTGCTGAATTGTGCCACATGTTACGAAAATATTACAAAACTTTTGACTTACTCTTAGAACCCCGTGGTGTAATGGACTGCGGCCTCGAAGTAAACGACTCTGAACTCT
Source organism: Sepioteuthis lessoniana (assembly GCA_963585895.1). Taxonomy (NCBI): domain Eukaryota; kingdom Metazoa; phylum Mollusca; class Cephalopoda; order Myopsida; family Loliginidae; genus Sepioteuthis; species Sepioteuthis lessoniana. Next base: position 54,354 of record CAUZXS010002654.1, read on the forward strand.
AGTCGTTCAGTAACGTTCATTTTCGGAAAAATACCGTTGGATAAGGTATGAATCCTTTATTCCCTTGGCAGTTCTTTAATTCTTTAAATAACCATTTATGATATGTCATTAAAAAAGAAACCAAATGTGTAAATTATTGCTATTAGACAAAAATACTTTATACTATGTAAGAGTGTAAAAAAAACTTAGTAAGCTCTACATAAAGAAAGTAAATATGAATGTAGAATGAAAACGGTTCCCAACCCTCTCGGCTTAAAATAACTCTAGACAGTTTGATTTACCGTTACAATCAGTCTGATCAGATTTTGATACTTCTACAGCTGCAAAAGCCGATGAGTTTTAATGAGTAATTTTGACGACATGTCAACCTATCCTTAGTTATTTCTTGCTTAACGGTTAGGGAAATGTGTTCATTGTACATTCACTTTTATATTTTTGGTGCAGATGTTTCTTAAGAGATTTTCCGCACACGGTCCAATCGAATATGAATGATTTTTAAACAGATAACCGACTCATAGGTAGAGTGTTCACCAATGATCCGGGAGAATGGGTTCAATCCCAGGTCACGTCTTACCAAAGACTTGATACCTCCTTGCTTAACACGCAGCAATTTAAGGTACGTATCGAGGGTAAAGTGGAGCAATCCAGGGAAAGGAGTTGCGCCCCTTACACCTCGGTGTAGAAGCGATTAAAGGAGGGGGGGCTTCTAGTCGCCCTCGACTACGGCCGCCAATTTTGCTTACTTACATTTAACCCTACATCCGTGGATTAGAGTGGACCTGGAAGTAATGACAATAAATTGGTACTCCACACTCCCCAGATCTTATCACATTTAGACGCAGTGTTCTACTCAGGATATCGCATTGTTTTTTTTGGGGCGGTGGGGTCTAACGAATCTGTAAGGGGTACATCAGAATATTCTAAACCCCACCGATGGAATGAAATAGTTTTAAGTATTTTGACCCAGTTTTACAATTAGTATTTATAAAAGTTGTGAGGCTTTTTTTTTGTTCTTTTTATTTTGTTAGTTTGTTTTAGTCTGAATGGGTTTAATTAGTTTAAATTGTAGATACAAGCCAAAATACGGTCGTTCAGAAAGAGGCGTAGCCAAATATTTAGTACCTATCTTACTGCACACGCTAATGTTTTCAAATGTTAAGGTTTTAGAAATGACGAAAGAGGTCAGGGTAAAATGTCGAGGGAGTTTTGCTAGCTGGAAGCGACTGTTGTACACGACATAGGGCGTTGATTTGGGGAAGTCGTTGGGAAAGAAAGGGATAAGGATGGATGTGAATGGCGTCGATTTTGGCTCAAGCACTAAAGGAACAGCTATGAAATCTGACAGGCCTTGAGACGGGAAGGAGCCAAACGCACGGCGAATATCCCCGCAAAATAAATTCAATTTACCGCTTTTTCTCGGGTGAGTAATTCGGATAGGCCCGGGTGTATGTCTGTAGGCTTATAAGCGTACACAGACCTTTTTGCAAGAGCTATTCACTAAATTTATTTAAATAAAGCAGAGAGGTAAACTACAGAGATCGGAAGACTGTCTTGCATCTATCTTCTCAGTTAGCATAGAGCTTGAAAACATTAGTCTGAGTAATGCTAATATATATATATATATATATATATATATATATATATATATATATATATATATGTGTGTGTGTGTGTGTGTGTTTGTGTGTGTGTGTGATTAAAATTTATGCCAAAATTATTTTTATCAGTCATATCTTTTTAGTACTCTTTCCACAGCAATGCAGAAAAATACTAGAATATTTCTTCGATAAAAAAAGATAACAATAAAAACAAGATAAAAAAAAAAAAAACTCCCATGTCTGTGTTTCATGTTGCCTATCTTCAGGCGTGGTGTAATTTTGCAAGTGTTAGATTTTATAATTTGTATATTACACATACATTTATTCTGATTTCTATGTGGAAAATATCGTGAAGTTAGAAGTTCGATCGAAATGATTGTTCACTTTTAAGTAATGCTTTGTTTGAGAAGTAGTTTTTATTTATCCATTAGTCAAACCGTTTGTTTTTTTTTATTTTGTATTTTTTTTGTTTTTTGTTTGTTTGTTTGTTTTTTTTTTTTTTATTTTTAGAATTATTGTTGTGGTTGATAAATTCTGTGCCGACTTCTCTACCTTCGCGAAATGCCTTTCTTTTTACTTGATGGCTTGTTTAACGGACATTTTCTAATTTTCGAAGATTCAATTCAGTGATTTCATTCGGTCTCTACGATTGTTTTCTCTTACATAGAAAGACCATTCGTATTTTCATATATATTGCTAGGAGCAATCAGTGCACTGGGGAAAGGAGAGGATATATATATATATATATATATATATATATATATATATATATACAAGGATCATTAAATAAGTTTCCAGACTTTTTTTTCGTATGGGCACTTTTATTATTAGCACACACATGAAAATCTAGTCCCCTTCGAATTAATCTCCTCCAGCTGCAATGCACTTGTTGTGCCGTTCCAGCAACTTCTGGAAGGCCCCATGGAAGTCCTCTTGTGTGAGCGTGTCAATGACCTTCGTCACAGCCTCTTTTATCTCCTCAATTATCTCATAACGACAGCCTCTGAGTTTAGGGAATAAGCAAAAGTTACAGAGAGCAAGGTCTGGACTATAGGGAGGCTGACGAACTGTATTGATGCCCATCTTTGTCAAATAGTCTGTGACAAGGATGGAGTTGTGGACTAGTTCATTGTCTTGGTGGAAATGCCACTGGCCCGATTTGAAGAGTGCTGGCCTCTTCCGACGGAATCTCTTCCTGAACTTCCTTAAAACCTCTACATAGTAACCCTAACCCTAACCCATTGGCCAATCAACTCTAGTCTATTGACTTCCTTACTCCTCCTACACCTCTCATTATCCCTCACTGACTCACTGCCTTCTTTGAATCTCTTATGCCACTCAAAAACTGATGCTCGATTCACGCAAGATGCTCCAAAAGCAGTCTGAAGCATTCCTTACGTTTCTGTTTTCCAAGTTTAAAACAGAATTCTATTGCATATCGTTCTTCTAAAGTGTCCTCACGTCCAGATTGCATTTTTGAATTTCACCAGCTGTGACAATCAGTCTTTAGTAGGGTGTATTCCAATTGCTGCTGTAGCTGTTCCTTTGAACCTGAATTCATAAAAATTAGTCAGTCATCTCATAACATGTATAGCAATAATTTAGTGAATTTTCAAGATTCTACGACAATTTTAAATGCCTGTAAAAAAAAAGTCTGGTAACTTATTGAATACATCACGTATATCGAAAGCTATACTAACATTTTGTTTATACGACAGTATATATATATATATATATATATATATATATATATATATATATAATTGAATGACTCAAGAGTTTTGCTATAATTTGATAGTACGTGCTAGTTTCGGCGCAAATATCACGTGATCAAAGGTCTCCAACCCGTGAAAAGTACCCGCTGTGATTGGTCGTATCGTGTTAGTTGGCTCGCTGACACGTTGGGATTTGAAACCCACACGGATGAATGTTTTAAGTAGTTTTATTCGTGAACTCAAGCTTTACGAGTTAGCTCTGAAACCCACCGACCCAGAAATCTCCCAAATATTTGTTGTACGAAAAGTGAAGGCGCAGTTGATCACATGACAGTAAGCAGATCGTTCAAGAAAATTAACTCCGGTTGAAACTCGACAATCTGCAAAGGTCAGGAAAAACAAAAACCTTGAATCCCTAGGCCGTGCTCCAGTGAGTAACACTCAGAGAGTATCAGGTAAGCTCTGCTTGTCTTCTCACAGTTCAGTGTTGTTCATCAACTTTGCGACGACGGCAAAAGCATCTGGAGCTGCTGCATTCGGGATTCACATTGCCTCAATATTTAAAAGCTTTTGACCCTCCCGAGTATATATATATATATATATATATATATATAAAGAAAGAAAGAAAGAAAGAAAGAGAATAAAAACAGAAGTACTAAAGAAAGAAAAAAGAAAGAAAGAAAAAAGAAAGAAAGAAGGAGAATAAAAACAGAAGTACTAAAGAAAGAAAGAAAGAAAGAAAGAAAGAATCACTGAAGTAATCATAAAAATGTAACTATCATACTTTTGTATGGAAGTCGACATACGAAGTGGGTTTACGCGTTGGGCACGTGACGTTGTCGTCATGTGACAACGAGGTCGGCATCAGCGTTTGGTAAATTACTTATGGCATCTTTGGTTTAGTGTGCCGGAAAACCCCGACACCTCTTTCCGTCGGTGGATGGGTAGGTGGATGGGTTTAAGTGAAAAAAGTGTCGACTAGACGCCCTGCTCTTTGGACGCTTGCAGGGTTGAGGGAGAGTGACTCAGACTTTGAGCCGACAAAAACTTGCAAGCTTGTTCCACCCTAACATCCAATAATTCAGGCATTCCTTGCAGTACATCCATGCAGAAAAAGAAATACTATTTCGTACAAATGCATCAAGGTTTTCAAATTTGAAAACACACGAAGTAGGTATATGAGAACAGGTAAACTGTCTAAGTGGTCCATCTTACTCGACATGCAAAGCAAAATATGTGGCTTTGTTGTTTGGATGGTCGGTTGGTTGGTTAATTTACGTTTGGTTTGATTTGAGGAGTTGGTCGTTGGGTCAATCGTTTGGTTGATTTGTTGATAGGTCAGATGTTCATTTGTTGGGTTTGTTGGTTCAGGGGTCGGTCGGTAGGTTGGTCGGATGTTTGGTAGGTTCATTAATTGGTTAGTGGGTCAGTAGAGGGATTGATTAGCTGCCCGGTCCGATGATAGGTTTGTCTGTTGTTTGGTTAAATGTTAGGTTTGTAGGTTTGTTGATTCTTCGGTTGGTTGGTCGCACGGCTGGTCTTTTGTTTGATGAAATCATTTATTGGTTGGTTGTTTGGCTGATTAGTTGACCAGTCCGTTGGTTGGATAGTCACTTGGTTGTTGCTTGCTTGGTTTTTCAGTTGCTTAGTTGATTTCTTGGTTAGTCACTTGGTCAGTTGGTTGTCGATCGGTTTGATCGTCGGTGTGGTTTGTTAGTTTGATTTCTTGGTTAGTCACTTGGTCAGTTGGTTGTCGATCGGTTTGATCGTCGGTGTGGTTTGTTAGTTTGTTAGTTGGTTGGTTGATCATTTGGGCGATTATTTGGTTAGCTGGTGGGCTGGTCGGTTGGTTGGTTTGCGGTCGATTAGCTAGTCAGTCTGTTCGTTGGTTGATAGATTGGTTGGTGGTTTAGTTGATTGATCTATTGGTTTGTCACTTGCTTGGACGCTTGATCAGTTGGTTGATCGTTTGGTCAATTGAAAGGTCGGTTGATTGGTTGATCTGTTTGTTCTTTGGGTGGTCACTTGGTTGTTTGATTGCTTAGTTTTTCGGTTGGTTTGTTGGTTGCTCAATTGGTTTCTTGGTTTGGCGGTTAATTAGTTAGTTAGTCAGTTGTTGGGTTGGTCAACTTAAAATTCGGTTGTTCAATTGATTGGTTGGTTGGTTGGTTGGTTACATGGTTGTTTTTCGGTTGGTTAGTCCGTTGGTTGCTCAGTTAGTCAGTTGGTTGGTTGGTTAGTTGGTCGATCAGTGAGTCGATTGTTTGGTTAACTGGCCGGTCTGTTAATTAGTTAGATATTTGGCCAGTTGATTGGTTGGTCTGGTGTTGGGTTGTTCAGTTAGTTGCACGGTTATTAGGTAGCTTTGTAGGTTATTTATTTGGTTGGTTGGCTGTTTAGTTGGGTGGTTGGTTGGTAGATTTACTCAGTAGCTTTTAGCGTATTTCAATTTTTGTTGAGTTATTTGATGTCGAAATCAATATTTTTATCACGTATTTATAAGGTTTCAAGCAACTAATAATAATAATTATCATTATTATTAGCAATCAATTATCGTCTCAATCAATCATTCTGAATCTAAATAATTCATTAACAATTACAAAGTTTCAAGTATGTATTCAGCTAAAACTTCCAACACAGGCAAGATGTGACGAAAGGTCAATTTTTAGTGAATTAAAGCTGGTTTGAATTCATAATTTTCTCTCTCTTAAATTAGTTGCCTAACCAAGGCTGAAAAACGCAGTCTGCCCAACTATCTACCTATAAGAAGGAATTGAACTTTGAGATTTAAGCCTTTCCTTAGGAAATTAGCACGAAATTAAACGTTTACACCCTCCTCTAGAATTTGAGCTCCGTCACCATTTCCTAGGACAATAACCCTTATGCTAAGCGCACCTACAAAATGATTTATGGTAGATATTCCTATTTCATTATAATCATAATTTATTATTTATATTTACTTATTTATATTTACTTATTCCTCTGCACGAGGAGTTTGTAACAAAACCTCAATTTTTTTAGCGGCATTTCACAGGTTCGATTTAACAGTTTTTCTTCTCTAAGAAGGTAGATGGTTGCATGTATTGTTAAGTAACACACATAATCCAATTTAACATTCATCAATTGTTTGCACACAATTTGATTGTTCCAAATTAAGAAAATGATTAGATATTTCTATTCAACCGATTGATTTGATCCTACTAGGAACTATAACTCCAAGTCAGAGTGAACGGGGGAGTAATGTAGAGGTACTCCACATTCCCCAAAGCTTCAGGACTGGAGTCTCAATATCGGATGGTTTAATGTTATATCCCGGATACTCATTGGGTTAAGTGCAGAAATGCAATGGGCGTATTCTACGGCCTCACCCCACAGAGCTCTAATGCTAATAATTTTCTTACTGATTTATTTGAACAATAAAAGTTACTACCGGACCGCGTCAGATTAGATTTGGAAGTAATGGCAATGAAAGGGTTGACTCCAAGATTTATCAGAAATATTATTCATTACCAAACTCTGATAAGAAGAAAGAGTTGGAGTTACACTTTCAACCATGTCATTTGTGCGAAGTTTACACTTTCGAGCCTCGGTCGGAATTTGAAATCACCTTGACGGTTCGAAATTCCTATGTCGATTACCATTATGTCACTGGCGTCTTTCTTAGATTAAAATACCCCGATAATATCAACAATAATGATAATAAAAAGTGTAATTGGCGCGCTAAGAACAGTCCCCAAAGGCTTCGTAAGTGGTCTGGAAGAGTTGGAAATCGGAGGTCGGGCCGAGACCATCCAAACTACAGCATCTTTTAGATCGACCAGAATACTAAGAAAAGTCCTGGTGACATGAAGAAACTTGCTGTCGCTCAGACTCAAGTGAAAGAACATTAGCGTTAGCTGTTTGAGGAACTCACGAGAATTAGAATAAACAAGATACCTTTATGTCACAGCTTATATGAAATAAAAAAAATTCTACTCTGAAGAACTGCACATCTTCTTAGAAAAATACTAGTGATGTGATCGGAAAAATAGCACACAAACGAAATTACATTATATATATATATATATATATATATACGTGTGTGTGTGTGTGTGTGTGTGTGTATATATGTTTGTGTGTAAGGGTATCATTTGTGAGCAAGTGCCCTCGGGAAAAAAAGGTGATAATATCAAAAGTTAATATTCATTTTTAACATAATTTTTTTTTCTTCAGTGTACTTATTTATGGATTCAAAATCACAAATAAGTTTGACTAACCCACCTAATATCATTTCACTCTGCTCAAACAGTGATTTTTATTTAGATAACAGGCCTTATTATAATTATTATTATTATTATTACTATTTACTCATTGAGAGTTTTTCACATCAGCGACATCTGATGGTCTTTCACTGGAATTTGAGTGACAGCAAGTCTCCTCAAGTCTCAAGGACTCTTCTCAGTATTCGGGCCGTTCTCAATAATGCTGTAGTTTTCATGGTCTCCACTCGTCCTCTTATTTCCGAGTCCCTTTTATAATCCTTCGGTGATTGTACCAAAAGCACCAATAACAAGTGATATAATTGTCACTTTCATGTTCCACATTTTTTTCATTCCCTACCAAGGTCGAGGTACTTATCCTTCTTTTCATATTCTTTCAGTTTTATTCTGTGGTCAGCCGGGATAGCATAGTCCACAATTTTGCAAGTTCTCTTTTTTTGTTGTTGATTTTTATGGTCACCTCGCCGAGATAAGGTGATTCGTTTGTATGTCAAATCCCATAGGAGTTTATTTGTCTCATTCTTCAGGACAAAAGCTGGGTTGTGCATATACCATTTGCTTGTAAAGTCAAATCTCAATTTCTTGCACAACTTCCATAGGATCACCTTGCCCACCCAGTCGTGTCCAGTCTTATACTCCTTCTGTGCTAATTTGCTGCACTCACTTATTTGGTCGTTTCGTCAGCATCCCCACATAACCTACACTTGCTGTTTTATTGCGTCTTATCTATTCTCGCTTTGATATGATTTGTTCTTATGGCACTGTTTTGTGTTGCTATTCGAAGAGATTCAGTTTCTCCCCGAGGATTTCCTATTCTTTGCTACGTCCAGGTTTTTTTCGTGTAAAATGATGCATATTAGTCGTTTAAAATGTCATAGATTTTTTTTCTTTCCATTATTGTATTCCAGTTATTGTCGTTCTGTTGGTTTTTGTGTTGTCAGTATTGTTTCTGGTGGCTGTAAACAGTCCTTGGCGGTTTTGTATGTAGTCTTCGAGTCGTTGTAACGATGCGTCAACGCTGTCTTCAGTGCTGGTAAGTCCTCTTCCTCCTTCTGTTCTTGATACATATAGTCTGTCAACGACATCTCGGGGATGTAATGCCTTATGCATGGCCATTATCATTATTATTATTGAAGTTATTCACACTAGCGTTAGCTGATGGTTTTCCTCTGGGGTCTGAGTGACAGAAAGTCTCCTCAAGTCTCCCGAATTCTTCTAGGTATTCCGGCCGATCGCAGCAATTTTGTAGTATGGATGGTCTCCACCTTTCCTCTTATTTCCAAGTCCCCCAGTCCCTGATTATTATAATTATTATTATTATTTAATACTCCTTGCGAGTTTTTCTCACAAGTGTTAGTTGACAGTCTTTTCCTGAAGAGTGTGTGACAACAAGTCTTCTCAGGTCTCTAGGACCTTTCTAAGTATTCTGACCGCTCTCTAGAATACTGTAGTTTGCATTGTCTTAATTTGCCTTTCCATTTCCAACTTTTCCAGGTCTCTTTTGAAACTTTTGGGGAGCTTTCCAACATCACAAACCCCAGTTGGTATCACCGACATTCTCCATGTTCCCGAGATCAAACTTTGTTCTCAGGCAAGATCCGAGGACATGTCTCTTTATTCGTTTTACTTTGATTTTCCTCTGTGTTTTGTTGGGAGGGCAAAATCCACTCAACAGCGCGTTCTCTTTTATTTTGATGATGAACATTTGGTCTGCTCTACAGGATGGAATTATTATTATTATCATTATTATTATTTTTATTATAGTTGTTTACACCTTTAGAGTTTTTCACATCAGTGTTATCAGATAGTTTTTCACTTGAGTCTGAGTGACAGCAAGTCTCCTCAAGTCTCCAGGACTTGTATCAGGATTCTGGCCGTTCTTAGCAATGCTGTCGTTTGGATAGTCTCTACCCGTCCGCCAACTTCCAAGTCCTCCATCCTTTTAATAATCCTTTAGTTTTTGTGCCTAACGCTCCAATCACAATTGGCACAATCGTTACTTTCATGTTCCACAGCTTTTTCAATCCTCTAGCAAGATCGAGGTACTTATCCTTCTTTTCACTTTCCTTCAGATTTATTCTGTGGTCCGCCAGGACAGCAAAGTCGACAATTTTGCAAATTCTTTATTATTATTATTATTATTATTACATACGAGTAGTTACTTGAAAGCTTATAACTTTTTGTATGGTTTCAAATTTTTCAAGTAATAGATAGATAGATAGATGTTAGTGCGTGTGTGTGTGCGCGCGCGCTGACGCTTTCACGTTTCTATATAACTGGAACCAGTGACTAATAGAGGCAATATATACGCGAAGATTTTGTTAAATATTTATCCACCAAGAGCCGTGAGGAGTCTTTTGTGTTCCATATGAAAAGTTACGTGTAAAGAAATCATCCGATGGAACTAAAAATGGGTCAGCTGCAATTGTCTGCTCAAGAAAACCAAAAGCAGCAACAGCCGAAATGTTCCTTTGATTTAATTACATATCCCAAATATTTTTCGGGGAAAATCTCAGATCACATAATAAGTATATGTTAGTCTTCAGATTTATTGATCAACCACACACACACACACACACACATATATATACATTTATATATATATATATATATATATATGTACATGTATGTATATGAGTTTGTGTTTGTGTGGGAGAGAGAGAGAGAGAGAGCATGTTTGAGTATCTAAGGGTGTGGTGTGTGTAGTTTTAGTTTTATCAATTGGTTGACGCATTTATACTGTTTTTTCTTGCTAGGAACAAGAGGGGTCATCGAAACGTTAATATATGCCCGCTTCAAATTTGTCAAGAATGTCTGGCTTGATGTCATGAAATGAAGCTTTTGACAGGCACCGATAAGAGTCGACACGACTAAACACGATAAGCACCTCAAACTCCACAGGAAACAATATGGGCCTCTGCTTCCTTCAGATTTGCTTAAAGCAAAGATATGAAAATCCGATACACACACACATACATATATATATATATATATATATATATATATATATATATATATATATATATATATATACTTTTTTTTCTTTTAGAAGCGTAAGCCCAATTCGTAAAGGATTCAGATTTGGTCAAAATTTTGGATAATTTTGAAATGATCATTACCTTAATTATTTGTGTGTACTACTCACATATACATAACACAAACCTTTAAATTTGGACAAAGAGATTCTATAGAGATTTCTCATGTATATTACGCACTGACTTTTTGGAATTTCTACAAGCCAAATTTATCCTAAATTTAGCATTTCTTCAAATTTTTATCTGTTTGTACTGACTAAAAATAAGAATTTATATTGTTTTCATTATATCTTAAAACACAAAATTGACACAGTATTTAGAGAAAATGCGCAGTTATGTTTGCATAAAAACACAACTAGATTGCGGTGAAAGTAAATTCAAAATAAGAGAAATAAAATTATAATCAAACACATTTTCCCGTGAATATTTTTCTGTATCGGCGTAAAGAACATGACTTTTGACTATGAATATAACTTATATATGATCATTCCATACCGAATAAAAGCGAATTATATATATTTTAGTTCGTTATATACTCTACTAACTTTGAGCTGAGCATTTTGGAAAACTATGTCATGCACTCAAGTAATTTCGGTATTTGTTTGGTCAGTATATGTAACTTTCTTTCGGTCATTCCGTCGCGAATAAAAGCGAATTAGTTATTTTTTGGTTTGATTTGATTTGGTTTGGTTTTATGGCACATCAAACATTGTAGGTTACAAATCCATTTCTATACAAATAAACAGTTCTATTTTTAACAATTCAGTCTAACGTAAGTACATGGTTTCAATGTCAAAAAGCAGTTCTCTTTCAAACAATTTAGTTTATTATAAGTACACAGTTTCAATGTCAAAAACAATCCCATCTCAAACGATTCAGTTTGGCATAAGTACCTAGTTTAGTTCTATTTTACCAATAGATAGGACCCTATCGGGATGCTACCATTCCGAGCCGGAGTGGACCTGGCAGCGGTGGCAATGGAGGGGTACTCCGCATTCTCCAAAGCTCCAGCATTACTGGAACCTCACCATCATATTGTTTAGTTTCATATCCAGAACACTCGTTTGGGAGGATCTTACCCTATGCAGAGAAGCAGACAGTAGATTCTACAGCCCCAGTTGATTGAGCAAGTTTTTTGGGGATATCAAATGTTCCATTAGCTTTTGGGGTAGAAAGATTTGGGAAAATAGCCCGTTTTACACACAAATAATTATGGTATTTGCTTGATTCTGTGAATCAATTTGTTGTTTTTCAATATTTGTTTTTGCCTCATTCCATTTTGTTACATTCATCTCAACTCTAAGACCATTATTTTCAGCCTTCTTCAAATCAATAAACTGTATCGGACTTTATATGTATTATGGCTCGCAACAGAAGAATATTGTTTGTTTGTATTTGATTTATCTAATAGCATATCAATTCCTTCCAAAATTTGATTCATTGGAAAATGCTTGATTGTAATTACAATGATATTTCCACTGTTCTATGACATATTTTTTTTAATTAACCTTTAATTTTTCACTGACCATTTAATTTGCACATAGTTGTATGGCATGAATAACACCTATGTAATCCAAATAAATGTCACTCAGTTGTATGGTATGCAGATAATTGCCACACATTTGCATATTATGTATAACACCTGTCTAGTATAAATAATTTGTAGACAGTTTTATGGTATACAAATAAGTGACACACAGATGCAAGGTTTGTATAACATCAATCAAATACAAATAATTTGCACTCTGTTCTATGGCATCTATTATACCTTTCTAATATATATATATATATATATATATATGTATGTGTGTGTGTCTGTCTGTGTGTCTTTACCAACCCCTCCGAAAGTATATTTCGCAAGTAATTTCATTTAATTGCAATGATCATTTATTTGCATAGTTATACGGTTAAAACAATTCCTATCAAATAAAAATGACTTGCACAAAGTTATATGGTTTCAAATATACTTATTTATTTTTAAACAAATCCATTTGACACGAAGATGGGACCTAAAATGGTACTAAAACTCCGGCTCTTTGTAAGAAGAGCCAACTCCACACTTTTCAGAACTCTAAAACTGCAATCTCACTACAGGCTGCAGTTTGATATCAGACCATGCACACTCCTAATTTAGTGATGGGGTGAGAATCCATTGAATATATAAAACAATGCAGTCAACACATATTTTGAGTAGAACACTATATTACTCTAGATCGTAACTCCCATATTTCGGATTGAGATCTATTTTAAATACACTGAAAAGATTTAGAGAGAACTGAAGAAAACTGCCGTCTACTCGGACTCCATTTGAAACAGCAATTACTATCCGCGTGAAAACTTGCAAAGAGTAAACTTTAGTACTCCTCCTCCTTCTTTTCCTCTTCTCCTCCCCCTCTTCGAGAACTGTAAGACTGTTCTTTCAAATAAAGAAAACTGTTGAATAGGCATGTAAAAAAAGTTTATTTCGACATTGTATTTATTTCATAAATTGGATCCGACCTCGTTTAAATTTGATTATAAACAAAGTTGAACTAAGAAGCGTCTTTCTCGGATCCTTAGTGTCCTTTATTCTATACTGTATTCATTTTTATGATTTAATCAATGTTAATCGCTTGCGACGTTGTTTCAGTCTATCACATTAGCCACTTTATCCAGTCGGCTGCAGAATACGCCAACTGCATCTCTGCAAAGGGATAAGTTCTGGTATTTTAGTGAAAAAGGAGTGTCCCTTTACTTCCACCACTCCCAGGTTCGTTCTGACTCTGATTAATAGTACCTATTACGGTCCCATCAAGGGATAAAATGGAACTGTTTAACCTTTTAGCAGTGTACAAACAAAAGACTGATCTTGAATTGAATTACCAGTGTTAGCAATACTTGAAACCATTTAACTGCGTGTAAATAAAACTATTGGTGCTAGGTATCAACACTTGAATATGTGTGCAAACAAATGCTAAATAGAATTATAAATGTTACATAAGAATACTTGAAAACATTTAACCGTGTACAAAAGTTGATATTTTGGTATTACATCGCAATACTTGAAACCATTCAACTGTTTGCAAATACATGATTCATTCTAAATAGAATTATGACTGTTAGATAGAAGCGCTTAAAACCATTTCAGCTCTGTCAGCTGGGGTTGTAGAATACATATTTGCAGATGACCACAATGGGTGTCCTGAATATGACCCAACCATCCGATGGTGAGGCTCTGGTAATGCTGGAGCTTTGGGGAATGTGGAGTACCCTTTCATTGCTATCACTCACAGGTCCACCCTGGTCCGGTGTGGTAGTGACTGAAAGGGCCTTATCTATGGATCAAACAGAACTGTTTGACATTGAAAATCAGTGCAAACAAAAGAGTTATACTAAATTCTTAGTGATACATCGCAATACTGGTAACTTTTAAATTTTGATCAATGCTAGATTAACTGGTGCGAAATTGAACTTTTCGATCATTGAACTGTGTGTAAACAAATGACTGATTCTTAGTGATATATAGTAAAATTTGGAACTATTTAACTTTGACTGATGCTAAATTGAATTATTTGAAATAGAACTTTTTGATCATTGAGCTGTGTAAACAAATGATATTTAATCGAATTGTTTGGGTACTTGGAAATATTTAACTATGTTGACTTATGCTAACAAATCTTATATATACATATCTTTGATATGTATGAATAAACCGGATTTGGCTTTAATAACCCTCAATGGTTGATATGCCATGAAACCAAACCAAACCTTGAAAACATTTAACTGTGTATAAACACAATATCTCTGACTTGTTTGAAATGTTACCAACAAATTATTTGTTAATAAATCATATATGTTTAATATAAATATAAATATATCTAATATAAATATATGTATATACATTACTTAGCATGATGTAAAATATAAGGGTTGATATGCCATTAAAATCCAACCAACCAACCAACCTCTACGCCCCAAATTTCGAAATCCAGGTTCACTATTAAGTTCCATTTCGATCTAATGCCTCTTTGGGAAAGGTATAAAACCTTTTACCTCCACCAGCTAAGGCTTGAATTAAACGACTATTCTCCCTCTTCAAAGATGGCTTTGGTGTTAAATTACCCACGAAAAATGACATGCCATTAAAGAAAGAAGCCAAACCCTCCAACTATAGGATTTTGAATGCTAAACCACAAATATCATTCGCAAAGTGTTTTTCTGTTTTTTTTCTACGGGGCCTTGGATGTGCCAGTAAATAAAAAGACTATTTTTCAAAAGAAATTTTTTTGACAAAATTAATAATAACAAGATTGAATTTATATCATTATCATCATTCAGGCATGCTGACAGCACGGATTTCTTTGACTGGCCCCTTCTCTCTGTCTCTCTCTGTCTCTCTCTGTAAGTCCTCTAGACGGCACCAGTTGTCCGCACCGAGCTGATGAATGTACGTTTTTGCTGGTCGGTCAACTCTAGTATGCCCATGCATAAGTGTTCATTAGAGAACGTCGTTTATGAGTTCGTCCTTGCTTTTCCATTAGTGCCCAGCATATCTTGCTAGCCTTTTTATGATGGTTTCCGAAATTGAAGATAAATGGGAGTATCGCTGTTGTTTTATAGGGTACTGTGCACAGGAGTTGTTTAAAACAGCACGCAACATTCTTATATAGTTCTCATTTAGTTTTTTCACCTGGCGTTTTCAGAGCCGAGTGGTGCAAATATACAGTAGTTCTGACACTGTAACAGCTTGGAAGGTACTATTTACCAACCCATCCGCTCGGGCACGATATGACACAAGGTCAATTGTAACAGCTTGGAAGGTGACCGTGATGTAATGATTATCATCGTAGGAAATGGACACGGCGACACGAGTTCAAATCCTAGACGAGGCTGATTGCGTTTCACATAGCACTAATACCCTTGGGAAAGGTATGAATCCAATTATTCTCCCTCCAGCTATAGGTAAATAGTAGGGCAGACTAAGTTCTTTAGCCTTGGTGAGGCAACTAGTCTAGGAGAAAGAAAACTCTGAATTCAAACCTGTTAAACTCCGCTTGAAAAATTGACCCTGTGTCATCTCCTGCCCGAGCAGAGGGGTTGGGTAAATATGGTTACTGCTTGGAAGAATTCCATTTTTATTTTATTATATATCATGCGTTTCTGGCTAGTTGGTTTATCAACTCTCTTTGTGCCCACGTTGTGTTGGAAAGATTCACCGATTAGAGATGACACAATCTATCTGGGACTTCTTCTGACTGTCGGGGTAGTTCATCGAAACACGTTTCCAGGATTTTTGCAACTCAAAAACAAGAAAAAACTCTTCTCTAAAAATTAACAACTATTTATTGAGATACAATGGTGAAACAATAATATATACACGATATATGTAAAGTAAAGTTGGCGACCGTAGTCGAGGGTGATCCGAAGGTTCCCTATTCAATAGTCACTACACTTACGTGTAGGGGAGGGAGCTATTCCTTTCCCTAGATTGCTCTACTTTACCCTTGATATATTCCTTATAATGTTGCGTGTTAAGCAAGGAGATATCAAGTACCATTTTTGAGTATTTGGTATGATTCGACCTGGTATTGAAGCTGGTTTTCCGGACCATTGGCGAACACTCCACCCATTTGGTCAACGGACCGGTATATATATAAGAAAATTGTTGCTTTTGCTGATTTTGAGAAACACACTATTGAGGTATTTGGCTAGAGCAGTCTTTCTGTCTTACTCAATTATTCGGAGAGTGACGCTTTGTCTTCCGTACGAACATTGAATATCTTCTCTCCTCTAACCCTAAAAACAAGTATTTTCATAGTGGATTCCCCGGGGAACAAAAATTTCCAATTAGCTCACTAATCCCGGATCATTTCGCATTCTTTTACTACTTTTTGACTTATCTGCCAATCAAATGTAATGATCAATGTCCGTTGGAAAAGTATCCCTTTTACGCATCAGATTTTAATTTGTCATCCAATCAAACCATAATATAGGGGCTTGATTATTTAAAGGTACCACCCGGTTCTTTGTGCAGAGTATCTCTTTTCAAATTAACCAAAACAAAAATCAAAGATCAGATTTGGCTTTTCAACCCCAAGTGGTGGGCAAGAAATGTTATGATTTAAAATGGATCTATACACCGAAAAAAAAAAAACAAGATTGCTTCCTTTTGTTTTGAGAATTTGAAAGATCACTTAATTGTGACATTTTAAATTGACCTTTAAATTTCATTCCAAGTCAATATGTCTTTTTATTTTGTTATGAAAGGAAAATTACATTTTTCTAAATAAAAAAATGCATCATACTCTCCCTAAGTTTTTACCACCAGTAAATACCTCATATTGTCATGTCTATCGAGGTATTCATCTAAAAATAATAACAAATACAAGGATATCGATATTCATACATGATGTATATATATATATATATATATATATATATATATATATATATATATATATTCCAACAGAAAGATGAAGAACGGTTGAGATTGGTTGAATTATTATTTTTATCTTGGGTGAGATTGACAGCATTATCAATCATTCTCTTTGATAATCTGCATGATTAAGTCGAAAACAATAATAATTGTCAAATAATGTATCAATACTAGAAAATCTCATCGTGCTTGTCATGTTAACATTGATTATATTAATGATAGCGTTGATAGTATTGTTTATGTTTATATAATCTTGGCAAGGGTAATGTCAATAGGGGCTGATATGTCCTAAAGCAAGGCCGCGAGTAAAGATTTTGGCCCCACCCCCAACGTGTTTTATTTAATTAGTGTCACATTAAGAACGCTAGATTTCAGCACCAGTCACCTTTCGTCCTCGCTAGAAAGATAGGAAATGAAGTATATACTGAGAACAGTAGCATTATTTTTTACACTGTCTTCGTGGCAAACGTAATGTGCCGTCTACTCTTAATTGTTAGAACTAAACGAAAAAGCTTTAGTCAAGCACAGGACGCTGAGAGCGAGTACCGAATGATGATTGGAGGACTTAAAATTTCACTCGTTCTGTTATTGTCTTTTTTTTACTGTTTGAACTTATAACATCGATATTTTTTGTTTTATTTTATGCTTGCTTATCTAGTTTTATGGCATTAAATAACACAAACTTTTTTTAAAATTACTTTTATACAAGAAATTATATGGATTCAGGAAACTAAGGAAAATTATATGCAAGCGATTTCATCTTGAACTATTTTTAATCCCAATAATTTAAATAAAAAGATATGGTTTCAAGTAATTTCTTGATTAATGATAACATTTATTCATTTGTACATAGTTATATAGTATCAAGTATCCAAACTAATTCTTATAATTTACACACAGTTATATGGTTTCAAGTGATCCTACATAACACTAATAATTTATTGATAATTATCTGATTTAAAGAAATTATACCTTATGAAGTCCCCGTAGCGTAATGGTTAACGTGCTGCACTGCGGAATCTTAGTAAACGAGTTCAAATTTCTGTCACATTTGTTTAAGGACTTGGGAAAGGCATGAAATCCTTTATACTCGCGACTATAGCTTAGATAGTATCACTACTTGTCTTTTGAAAGGATATCTTTGGCATTAAATTACCCACAAAGGTTGTTATGCAATTAACAAAGAAACTAGAAACCATACCAGTTTCAAAACAGATTTATGATATCATGTTTTCCTTTCGAATAGAGATCATTTTCACACTGTATCAATTATTTCTATTTAATACAAATAATTCATACAATTACCTTATTTCAATTAACGCTTCGTATTTCATTGGAATAATCATTTCATTTGCGCATTTTATATGGTCCCAGACATTCCGATATAATAAAAATAATTTGCACAACCTTATATGGTTTCAAATATGACTATTTGATACAAATAATTTTCAAGGACAGCTTTTTGAACCTAGAAGCAACTAAAATGGTTTACCCCCTAACCAAAATTAGTCTAAGAAAATAAGAGGCAAAAAATGTTCTGGTACTTTAAGATCCAAACGTATCAGAAGTCTTGACTTCTCCTCTCATGGATTTTACTGTTCCAACAGAAAATAGAAAGAAACCGAAAAGCTCGAAGAATATCCGGATCATTCCAAATAAGTAAAAAAGCTGTGGAATATGAAGGTGACAATGATGCCACATATAGATGGCGCCCTTTGTAACTGCCCCCCCCCAAAAAATGGAAAAGAGATTGAGTGAACTGAAGATCACAGGATGACCGTTCTCACTACAGCACTATTAAAATAACCATCTAGAATACTTAGATGAGTCCTGGTGAGATTAGTAGACTTGTCAATCCTCTGAAAATCCACTGGATTTAATGTTGGTGTGAAAAACTCGCAAGAAGTAAAATAATGATTATAAATATTTTTATTTTTGATATTGTTGGTGTTTTCGTTGTTATTGGTAATGCTGATAAAGCAATAGCCACATCTGAAAATGGCGAGATTATTTCTTAAAGAAAATGTTTATTTTATACCCGCACCAAATAGAGAAAAACAGATCATGCGGTAGGGGTGTAGTCAAATGAGATGTAAAAGTACATAGAAAGTATGGAGGAGTTCAATTTTGTTTCTTTCATCCTATTTCTCGCATTCTTCATTATTATTATTATTATTATTATTATTGCGAGCTTCTAACATCAACATCAGCAGAGGACATTCACAGGAGTTCGAGTGACAGTAAGTCTCCTCAAGTCTCTTGGACACTTCTCAGTATTATAGCTTATCTCAGCAATGTCATAGTTTGAATAGACCCGTTTCATCCTCCAGTTTCCATCTCTTCCAGTCCCCTTACCAAACTTTTAAGGATTTCTCCATCTGCACCAATTACAATTGCTACAACCGTCACCCTCATTCTCCACAGCTTTCTTAGTTCCCTGTCATAGTCCAAGTACAAGTCTCTCTCTCCTTTGTCTTTGATTTTCACTCTCTGATCCATGTGACGGCAAAGTTCACGAAATGGCAGGCTTTCGATTTTTAGTTAACTATAACGAGGTCTAGTCTTCCGGCTTGGATTAGGTGAAATGTTTGTATCTTAAAATCCCATTAAATTTTATGCGTCTTATTTTTCAGGACCGATTTTGATTTGTGCAGGTCCCATTTGGTAGTATGGTCAAGTTTCAAATTCTTGCACAATTCCAAGTGGATCACCTTTTCAATCCAGCTTATATTTTGCTACATTCACTTATTATTTGGTTTATGGTTTCATCGTTATTACCACATAATCTACACTTGCTATTCTGTTGCGCATTATCAATTTTTGCCTTAATGTAATTGGTCCTTGCGGCGTTGTTTTGTGCTGCTATTCGAGGGAATTCAGGTTATCTCTTAATGATAACTTTTTGTAGCCATGTCCAAGTATTCACGCGTGAGATTTAACCATTTTGTCGTTTGAAATATCCATACAGTTTTTATCTTTGTTTCCTAGATACTGTTTTCGTGTTTTTTTATTATTGTACTCCTTTGAGGGTTTTTCCCACCAACGTTAGCCGATGGTCTTTCACTGAAGTTTGAATGACAACAAGTCTCCCCAAGTCTCCTGGACTTTTCTTAGAATTCTGGCCGATCTCAACAATACTGGAGTTTGGATAGTCTCCTCTCGTCCTCTAATTTCGAAGTTCTCCAGTAACTTTATTAATTATTTGGTGACTGTACCGAGCGCTACAACTACAATTGGTATGACCGTCACTTTCAATTCCATAGTTTTTTTTTCAGTTTTCAAGCAAGGTCCAGGTACTATTGTTCTTTTTGTTTTCTTTCAGTTTTACCCTGTGATCATCCTGAACGGCAAATTCTGTTAATCGGCAGTTTCCCTTTTTTTATGTCTATTACAAGGTCAGATGCGAACCTGTGAAGATGAAACAAGTTTCTACACTCTTTTTTCCTCATGAAAGGGTTCTCTTTGTCCAGCTAACGCAGTCGACTAACCTTTCATACTCTCTTTTTTTCCTGACGTCTATTTAAAAGGTGTAGTAGCAAATAAACGTTTATGTAAGTGAACTAAGTAACCTTGCCGTGAGAAAAGGTGACGAACACAAAAATCTCTTCCAGAGTTCGACTACTACTTAAGACGCAGTGATAGAGCCATTTGCACGTTCGCACGTGGTCCTACAAACGTCTATTTGGGAGAGGGATAACGTGTTTCTTTGGTATATATCTCTCTGGAATTTTTACCTCAGCTAAGCTTTTTCCTCCTACTATCAGCTTGACTCTCCAGGTTTTGATGGTTTTCTCGACAAAGTTTATGACTTCGTCGGATATCTTATACATTCTGAGACAGTCTATTATCCAGCTATGAGGGACCATATCGTAAGCCATTTTGTTGTTCATCCATACCATAGCTTGATTTTTCCGTCTCGTTTATTTTTGTTGAGGATGTGTTTATCAATATATAGTAGCTTTCTTGTCCCTCTGGTTGTCTTATGGCGTCTCTTCTGTTCCTAGGAGAACAGTCCATGGCTTATCAACGAGTTGTAAATCTCCCTTATTTGTGCTGTCAGTATTTTCCACATAATCGGTAGGCACGTTATGATTCTATAGTTGTTTAGAGTGGTTACTTTTTCGTGGTCTTTCAGGATGAGGGTCGTTATTCCTCAGGTCATCAATTCGAGTATATCTTTCTTGTAAGCATCTATTCATTTCAATAGCCATTCTGTCATGGATGGAAGTGAATATTTTAAACCAGAATACATGTGTGCCATCAAGACCTGGAGTTTTCTAGGTTGGTATTTTTGAGGGTTGCTATGAATGAATTGTGGTGTATTTCCGCCTTAGATCTTTCTTCGAGTATTTCCAAATGTTTTTCCATATTATTAATCCATTAGGTTTTTTACTTATGATATTCCCGTTCCCATATTTTACCCCAGACTAATTTTGCTCCTGCAAAGATTAGATCATTTAATTCCGTGGTGTTGCTCGTTGAAATTGTGTTAGTAACTCGTTTATTCTTTTAGTTTCTGCTTTGACTATTTTTTAGTCTTGGTTCTTGAGAGAAGGCAAGGTGGTTTTCTTTTCAGACATACTTCTCTTCAAAATCTCCACATTCGTTTTTACATCTTGTGTTATTGTTTGTTCCATTGTGTTTAAGTGCGTGGTGTTTCGGTTGCTATTCCTTGGTGTTTACCTTCGGTAAGTAGTTTCTGATTGTTCTGTATTTAGTGTTTCGGTTACTGTATTAGTGTTGATATGTTTCCCTGTATATTTTTTGGTGTATTTCTCATATTCTAAGTTAAGTAATCCCACCTTTCTTTATTGCCGTCCTAGCCTGATCCATGAGTATTTAGTTTCTTATCTTAAATCGAGATAAATTCTATCCTAATTTCTATCATTCTTTTCCTTCATTTTTTCTATTATCTTTATGTAGGGCTGTTCTTAAGATAATAGTAAAGTGCAAATGTGTTATCTTCCTTAGTCCATATTTTATGTTGTAGTTATTAATGCGATTGATTACTTAGTTCCTCGGTTGTGTACCTGAAAAAAGAACAGCCAACATTCGCAGGATGCCGATTAGATCCCCGATGTTGGCTATCAAGGGAGAACCATGCCGGTCATAACACCCAAACCTGCTATCTGGGTTGTGTTTCGGTTTGTCATATTTTCATAGGTGGTATATTGTGACTCTACTAGAACCAGAGGCTTTTAATCTGCTCGCTTGACACAGATGTGACTAAGAACCCTTATCGTAAAGCAAATTTTCCATTAATCACGACCGAAAAAAAAAAAATTCAAATTGGTAAAGTTTTAACTTAGTTAAAGTCCACAATTGGGATATTTTAAAAATTTAACTGAAATAAGTAAACCCCGAGCTATATGCTCATATTCCTGTATCGTCATTTCAGTTTCTTTTTTTTTATAGAAGAGAACGATTGGAATCTCGTGACTACTAAAATTAGCCCCCCTTGAGATGATTATTTATCTTACTTCTTATTATATCCTTCTTGACACTCCTTATACACCCTTTATATACAGATTCAAACCATCTTTGGAATATATCAATTTTACACTAACTTATGTAATCAAACACGAACAGAAGTTGAAAGAAAAAAATCTAACACATACTTTTATATAGATTACCTATACATAGCGGATTTCGAATTCATAGATTCGTCTTTTCATTTAAAACATTTCATATAAAATTCGGTAAAGATTTGAAATAAAACAAAAAATAAAATCTAAGAAATGCGTTCGAATAATTAACTTAAAGTATTTTACTAAACAATTTGTCTTTCATTCAAAACAGATAATATTCAGCAAATATTTCTTCTTCTCTCCAGTTCTGTCGAGTTGTAGTTCAGCCGGACTTTCCAAGTTGTTGGCGAATTTATTATTATCATTATTATTTACTCCTTTAGAGTTTTTCATATCAGCATTACCTGATGGTTTTTTTTACTGGAGTTTGAGTGACAGCAAGTGTCCTCTAGTCTCCAGGACTCGTCTCAGTATTCTGGCTGTTCTCAGTAATGCTGTCATTTGAATTGGATCTACCCGTCCGCCAACTTCCAAGTCCTCCAGATTATTATTATTATTATTATTATTATTATTATTATTATTATTATTCCCTGTTTGAATTTTTCGCAGCAATATTGATTTTTGATTTTTCGTTGGAGTCTGAGTGACAACATGTCTCCTAATGTATTTCGGACTGTTGCGAGTATTCTGGTCGATTTTAAGAGTGCTGTGAGCTGGACGGTCTCGAATCTTTCTTGCTTTGTCCAATGTTTTTTTTCAAAGCCCAACGTGACTGTTTTAGTGCATCAAATACAATTGTTTCCATGAATGTGACAACATTTTTATCATCGTGAGGCTTTTCAATGGGAACAATTCGAAGTTCGGAAAATATCGTCCGATTTCAAAACAAACTCTATAAATCCTATTTAACATATCATTTTGATCATCATCATCATAATAATATTCATCGAGTCGGGCTGACGACACGGATTTCCTTGACACTCACCTATTATCCATTCCAGTCGTTCATCGCTCCTGGCTGATCCTCTTGACTGTATTAACATCCACCGTATTCTCATGATCATATTTACCAACCCCTCCGCTCGGGCAGGATATGACACAAGGTCAATTTTTAAACGGAGTTTAACAGGTTTGAATTCAGATTTTTCCTTCTCCTAGACTAGTTGCCTCACTAAAGCTGAAGAACCCAGTCTGTCCTAGTATTTACCCATAGCTGACGGGAGAATAATTGGATTCATACCTTTCCCAAGGGTATTAGTGCTATGTGAAATGTAATCAGCCTCGTCCACGTTTTGAACTCGTGTCGTCGTATCTCATGATCTCTCACCCACCGACTAGCATTTTTCAAGCATCTGGACACACCAAAAACCATCCCAGGGTATCTCGGGTGGTGTAATGCTTAGCAAGCTAGGCTAGCAAACCTCAACGTGTGAGTTCGAGTTTCATTGGGTGCCCCGTTCATGTGGCCTTGTGCTACATCTAAGCAGAAAGCTTAGTAAATTACTACGCCAAAAAGCATCCAGTTTCAAAAGCGAAGTAGAAAGGCTGTTTGCATTTCAAATAGAGTGAATACATTTTAGAAAGGTATGAATACTTTTTTTTTTAAGCCTAGAATGCTACCACAGCCCCCCCCCGAAAGGGAAAAAGGAAAGGAAAAAAAAAAACCCAAAAAAACAAAAACGAATTCTCCCCTTCACCCCAGTAGACCACCCCCAAAGCTACCTAAAATATCAGTAGTAAATAAAAGTCCAAACGAAGAAGAAGCATTTGAACTCAGGAGCCAAGTGGAAGAAATATGTCAATATTGGTCAGAATGTCTTTAAGTCCAATTTAAAATGCTGAATTTTACAAAATGTTATGCTGTATTTTGTTTGTGAAACAATGCTTAAACTATGCGTTTTAAATGTAAAGGCACGCTTACTCTACTATAAAGCCAATTTGATATTAAGCCTATCCACATGTCAGCGAACAAGGCAGAATGTTTTTGAATATCTTCTATCGAATAATTTAAAAATTCGTAAAGAAAGCCCTAACAGTAGTTTAGAAGAAAAAGCCTAGAACGCCTAATGCTACCACAGGCCCCCCCTAAGAGAAAAAGAAGAAAAAAAAAAAAAGCTCTATAATTCCTGAAGCCTGCTAGGTCCCCAACTGTAGGAAGGAAAAAAAAAAAAAAAAAAAAATGAAAAACCCAGGAAAAGTCCCAATACAGCAAAAAAAAAAAAAAAAAAAAAAAAAAAGAGTATAAGTCAGTACTAGTGAAAGTCATACGAAAGTACCTTAATGTTGGACTTTAACTAAGTTAAAACTTAAAACAAATTCCCCCCCCTTTTTTTTATTACTATTATTATGTACACATGGGAAGCAGCATGATGTACGTAAAGGTATTTGAATAAACCCATGGACGACCAAACTCAATACCCAAATGGGTCCTGGACGTGGGCTTGACTTTTCGCTCAGGATCGCCAGTTCGATCGGGGAACTACTGCTGCTCCTCTATAAGAGTGGCTTCTATAGAAGAGAATAAAACAGCCATCGAAAGATAACCATGACCCACACTCAAACCACTTACACAAACCGCATCGCTCTTCGCGCGGGTAAAAAAAGGGCGCGTCCTGCTGAGGTTGGAGCCCTGGCCTCGGTGTTCGAAAAATCAGCTACAGACCTCAAACAATCAAAACTACTAAAATGCAAGCAAACACTACAAATAGCCACATTTAACGTAAGAACCTTAAATAGAATAGGACAACTCCCCGAGCTAATCGCATCGGCCGAAGAACATAAAATAGACATAATATGCATACAAGAACACAGATACACGCTCACAGAAGATATCAAATATCACGAAACTGGCAATGGATGGTCGCTCGCCACTGTATCCGCATGGAAAAACTCTGTCAACGCCGCAATAGGAGGGGTAGGATTGCTTATAGGACCTAGAGCACTAAAAACGCTTAATAGCGTTGAGAAAATACAGCCTAGAATGATGGCAGCTACATTCAACGGAAACCCCAGAACAACAATCATCTCATGCTACAGCCCCACCAATGTTAGTGAAGAAAATGAAATAGTCACCTTCTACGATGAGTTATCCTCATTAGTGCGTAGCATCCCGAAACACAACATGCTAGTCATTGGCAGAGACATGAATGCACAAATCGGGAAAAACGGAAACATCAAATACAGCCTCCACAACACGTCAAATAGAAATGGGCAACATCTAACAGATTTCATGATAGAAAATAGATTAACATGCCTCAATACAAACTACCAAAAAAGAGAGGGCAAACGATGGACATACACGTACGCAGACAATACTAAAGCTCAGATAGACTACGTCCTTATAAACAAGAAATGGAAGAATAGTGCATTGAATTGCGAGGCATACTCCTCTTTTAAGGGTGTGTCCATCGATCACCGAATAGTCACAGCGAAAATACGGTTAAGCCTACGAAAAAACGACAAACGAACAGCGACCACCAAACACTATGACTGGGCCCTATTAAACAACAAAGATGTAAGAGATAAATACGTATTAGAATTAAGAAACAGATTCGAAACACTACAAGAAAAGACGGAAAAAAGTACACCAAACGACGAATATGAAAATTTCGTCAATGCACACCTCGAGGCAGCAGCAAAATACATTCCAACAAAAATTAAAACTAAATATAGAGTCCCATGGGAAACTTTAGCGGTGAGAGAAAAACGTGCACTAGTGAAAACAGCCTCCAAAAACTATCGAAAAAACCCAACAAACACAAATGCCTTAAAACTAAAAACGGCACAATATCAATTAGCAGGCATATATATAAAGGAACAGACAGAATACATTCAAAATCAGATAGATAAGATTAGAGACTCGGTGAAAGATAGACAATCTAGAATTGCCTGGCAAACAATAAACGAAGTGAGCAGAAGAAAGAACACAGCCAAAGCAAAACTTAAAGCAGCAAACCAACAAGAAAGAATAAAACTGTGGAAACAGCACTTCGAAAACTTACTTGGAAACCCACCAAAAATAACACATGAACCAATCACCAGAATAATTAGCAAACAATTAGACATTAAACTTGAACCGTTCACACAAGAAGAACTCGACTCAGTTCTCAGAAAAATTAAAAATAGGAAAGCTGCAGGGCTGGACGAAATTCCCCCGGAAGTATGGAAGACCAGACAATTCGACGACATACTGATCCGACACTGCAACGCAGTATACAATCAAAATCCGATAGATAGATTGACGAAGGGATGCATACTCCCCTTCCCTAAAAAGGGGGACCTCGGATTAGCCAAAAACTACCGAGGCCTAACACTTACATCCATAGCTGCCAAAATCTACAATGCCCTACTGCGAAACCGAATAGAACCCAAAATCGACAACATACTTAGAAAAAACCAAAATGGCTTCCGAAGAAATAGATCCACGACCTTACAAATATTAACCATCCGCAGAATCCTTGAAGGTGTACGGGCAAAGAACCTACAAGCGACATTAATATTTGTCGACTTTACCAAGGCTTTCGACTCCATTCACAGAGGAAAGATGGAACAAATCCTACTAGCGTACGGCATACCTAAAGAAACCGTAGCGGCAATAACGATTCTCTATAGAAACACTAAAGTAAAAGTACGATCACCAGATGGAGACACAGAGTACTTCGACATTGTAGCAGGAGTACTACAAGGGGACACGCTGGCTCCGTATCTCTTTATCATTTGTCTAGACTACGTACTTAGAACATCGATTGACAAAATCAAAGAGAATGGCTTCGAACTGACGAAGAAAAGAAGCAGAAGATACCCCGCAACAACAATTACCGACGCCGACTACGCCGATGACATAGCGATACTGGCAAATACACCTGACCAAGCCGAAACACTTCTGCATAGTTTGGAACGAGCAGCAGCAAGCATAGGCCTCCATGTTAATGCACACAAAACGGAATATATGTGCTATAACCAAACGGGGGACATCTCCACTCTAAAAGGAACCCCTCTTGAACTAGTAGACAAATTCACGTACCTAGGAAGCAGCGTCGAATCAACCGAAAAGGACATCGAAACCAGGTTAACGAAAGCATGGACAGCTATCAATAGACTATCGACTATATGGAAATCAGACCTAACCGATAAAATGAAACGCAGTTTCTTCCAGGCAGCGGTCACATCGATACTGCTATATGGGTGCACTACATGGACGCTAACAAAACGGCTGGAGAAGAAACTAGATGGCAATTACACAAGAATGCTGCGTGCAATCCTGAACAAGTCCTGGCAGCAACACCCCACAAGACACCAACTGTACGGCCACCTGCCCCCTATCACGAAAACTATTCAAGTTAGGCGAACCAGACATGCAGGACATTGCTGGAGAAGCAGAGATGAACTCATAAGAGATGTACTCTAATGGATCCCCACACATGGCCGCGCAAAAGCAGGACGACCAGCACGAACGTACATTCAGCAGCTATGTGAGGATACAGGTTGCTGTCCTGAAGACCTACCTAGGGCGATGAACGATAGGGAGGAGTGGCTAGAGAGGGTCAGGGATATCCGTGCTGCCAGCACGATATGATGATGATGATGATGATGATGAATACTTTCAACACTGTATAAATAGTTGAACAGATGATAATCTTTAACATTGTAATGGAAACCAGTCAAGACAAGCAAAACCCTGAATTCAAACACGTTGTACATTGTTTACAATTGGACCAA
Organism: Sepioteuthis lessoniana; assembly: GCA_963585895.1. NCBI lineage: Eukaryota > Metazoa > Mollusca > Cephalopoda > Myopsida > Loliginidae > Sepioteuthis > Sepioteuthis lessoniana. The sequence goes on from CAUZXS010002654.1 coordinate 82,622, forward strand.
GTCAAACCCTGTTCGTAGGCAAATATATACAGTTATATGGTTTTGATAAACTGTTACTATTTGATAATAAACAATTTTTTACACGGAGTTATATAGTTTGAAATGTTCTTATCTAACAACAATGATTTTTATTAAGACACCAGCAATGAAAAAATGAGAAAGTATAACGCAAAACAAGTATAGAATTACCCCAAATTAATCACTTCGTTGACTGCATCCTCTGCGGAGGGGTGAGAAGTCCACCCTCCAAAAAGGGTGTCATTAGTAAGACACTAAAAATCATCCGGCAGTGTGGATCTAGTTATGTATCTTTAGGGAGTATAGACTTACCTCTTCATTGTCATTATTCCTAAGTACTCTCTGAGCCGGAGTTATAGCACCTATTTTCGTCCCATATGTGGTTAAATAGATTGGCTATGGATATCAGTTAAGATGATTGTTACCAAATGAAATTGGGGGCTATAATTGTTATACTGTCTACAGCATAAAATAATCTACTACAATAGTTTATATGTCGTAAAAGCCGCCAACCAAACCATGAGTAAGTATACAGTTAAGAGTTAATTTCTTCAAAATCAAAGCTAACAGTAATTTATAAGTTCTAGTAGAACGCGATACAATCAAAGCAAATATTTACAGACATTATTTTTTAAAACCAAATTTAACAGCATTGAAACTTTGTAATAATAGATATGAATATGATATAATTGCTTGCTTGATTGATTTCAACGGTATAACAACCTGACTGGTGCTATTTCATGCTTAGATGCACTGAAATCAGGTCCATGGTATGTCTATATTTACATTTTTCGAATAGCTTCTTGAGAGGTTTTTGGCACTCAGTTATTAGACATCAAATTTTCTATTTCAAATCAAATAATTTGCGAACAGAACTCGTTGAGCTATACACAGAGCCTAAACAGGAATTATCACTCCAAGTCAGTTTGGAGCAATATCAGGCTAATGAAAGGTGTACCCCTCACTTCCCAGAGTACTAAAACTATACCCTAACCACCAGATGTATATAAGTGTCATACGCAGAGCACCTCCTTTTGTGTTAGGGAAGGTCTTACCCCTCTGCAGAGAAAAAGACTCTAAGCTTCACAATTATTCCTAATGTATATATATATAATATATATATATATATATATAAACTATTTTATTTTAGTTACAAAGATTTTATTCTTTATTATTGCGTATAGAGTAATTTTTGTTGACTTTGGTAATAAATGATCGCTAATAATATCAATTTTGTTTGATAGCGTTCCAAAAGAAACAGGTATATTTGGTTTAGAAGAAAATCTACTCTCTATATAATATTGTTGATGTGTATTTATTTATTAGCAATACTATATATCGGACTGAGACAGGCTACAAGGAGAGTGTGATTCATGCCTTTTCAAAGAACATTTGTATTACTATTTTTGTTTCAAAATACAAAAGATCAGAAATAATGCCGAATATCTATCTATCTATCTATCTACCTATCTAAAGAAGGGTTGGTGATGGTGTTTGGGTGTTCATTTCACTATTATTGTTTTTCGTGACTTCATCATAATTATTATCATATAAGTTGCCGGTGCAGACACCAACCCAACCAGTGACCTTCGTGTGTTACGTTCCCTAAGAAGTCTATAGGATGACGTGGTTAGTTAGAGAGTAAGAAAAACATGGCCCCCTGCCAAAAAGAGGTCATTTCTATGGAGGTCAGGGCGTGAGCGCGAAACGAAAAGAAAGGAAATGTCGTCGGCAAGATATACGGGCGCGGACAGAAAGACACGCATTGAATATATATATATATATATATATATATATATATATATATATATATATATATATATATATATATATGTAAATGTAAGTGTGCGTAACGAATCTATGTCAACATGACTCCAATAAGGATCCTACAGCTTTTGTGTTTGTTCTGGAGAATTATTTTAAGATATTCCTTGAATTGGAAAGAGAGCAACTCGTGGGAATAAACTGTTTGGCTTCACTTGGCCCTGGGTCTTTTGTCTATCTATATAAATACGATAATCTCATTAAGTCTATCATCCTGTCAGTCATATTAGACGCTACTGTCTACTAGCTAGTTACCTGTCTGTGGTAGCATGATCTATCTATCTATCTATCTATCTATCTATAAACACTTGATAAAATAAAACTGTGTGGAAATTATTTATATTATTGCTTACAAATTATTGCTATTAGATTGGAATACTTTAAACTATATAAATTAATAATATGTAAATAAACTAAAAAGAGTTAAATCATAAAGCATTTTCTTTAATAAAAGAAAATTCTAGCTACATCAATATTTTATCAACAAACTATATTAAATTATAAACGGTATTTTTTTTCGACGTCATGCAGAGAAAAATATTTTGGAAAATAACGCATTGCTTTAAATATCAAATTTATACTTATAAAATGTTAAGCTTCAATGTCTCAATTACGCTACATTATTTAAATGTAAACGGATTTGAACCCAAAAAGCTTGTTGAGATAGCTTGTTTTAAAAATAAGTCTTGATATAGTTTTCGATTTTAGGGCTCAGAAACACACACACACACACACACACATATATGTATGTGTGTACGTGTACATGAATATGTGAATTTATCCAAACTCTACGCCAAGACAGGATGTGATAAAAAGTTATTCTTAATCAATATACAGCCGCTTTGAAATCAGAGTTTTCTTCCTTTTTGATTGGTTGCCATAAAGACAAAAGATCTCAGTCAGCTTTACTATTTATCTATAGTTGATAAGAAAATAGATTAATTCATGCCTTTTCCAAGGGCATTAGCACGAAGTGAAAGGGAAACAGCTGCGTCCAGGATTTTAACTTGGACCGTTGATTCCATTTTCTATAATAATAATCGTTACGTCGCACGAACCTTTTGAAGACCAGTATATATATATATATATATGGAAGTAAACAAGGGAAATAAATCCGAAAGTATGGAGAAAATAGAAAATCAAATTAATCCAAAAGTGATTAATTTAGGATGAAATCCCAATGAAGGTTTATTAAAACCGAAACGTTTTAACGTAATCTTTCCATCATGATAAATTCATCTGTCTTGGATTAATTGTTTTTTTATATTTTCTTCATATATATATATATATATATATATATATTATATATATATTATATATATATATATATATATATATATATATATGGTTAAAGCGATTGACGGCGGAATCGTAGTAAGCGAGTTCGAACTCCAGTCACGCAATTACGTTCACTTTCAGACAAATACCCTTGGGAAAGCTATAAACTCCCTTATCCTCCCAGCTATGCGTTAAATAGTACCACTACTGTTCTTCTGGGAGAATGGCTTTGGCATTAAATAACCTACAAAGGTTTATATGCCATTAAACAAAGAAACCAATAAACCAACCAAACAACCAAAGTGCTCAATTCGTTAGAAGAACTTTGCATTACGAGGGTGGCACCCGTTAATTCCTTCACCGGATTGCTCTAACTACGAGTGGTGAACGTTATGTTGGGTAGAAGGATTCTAGTCGAATGAAAATCCGTGGTGATGGCTATTCTTCTATGAGAATTTCCCTCCCAAACCAAATCTGAAGAAGGAAGATTCAGTATCAAACCTCTGTTCACTTGTAGTATCCCTTGGAAGTAAATATCTATGAAAAGCTACTAGAAGATAAAAATCTGTTCAAAGCAGAGTCATTCGTCTGTAGCTGTGTTGACACAAAGAGAGGCATAAGTGTTGCTTAACCATAAAACACTTTAACTAAATAACCTTCATATCATCAAATGTATCTTATATTTTTACAAGAAGCATACATTAGCTTATATCCTTAATCCTTTATGATAAAGTAAGCCCGATTCTCATTTAAGTCCTTAGAACCGTAGCCTGGTGCTATAATAAACCCAAAAATTGATTTTGGTTTAGTTTCTTTCTTTAAAGTTATAGCAACCTTTGGGAATTATCAAATTCCAAAGCCGTCATTATAGAAGAATAGTAGCACTTATAGCCCATAGCTGGGTGGAAGGATACGAAGATTTATACCATTCTCAAGAGTATTAGTTCGAAAGTGACTGTGATTGCGTGATTGAAGTTCGAACTGACTACGATGTCACAGTCAAGCACAGTAGCCACTACGCCATGGGGAATCCAGTTTTAGATAAATACACAAACACGTCTACAAGACTGGCGTTCTGAGAGAACGGGAATAACCTTTTGTCACCTGGGATTATGAGTGATGTCGAGGATTTTCCTTTTGGTGAAGTGAAGATCTGTCCTATTTTTGCCATCCAGAACAAGGTCATTCTGTTGTCTCTTTAGAAGAATATGAGGAGCAGGCAAAGTGATGTGTCGTCTCTGCATGACTCCCTACCGACAAGATTCATATTTATGATAGACACACCCCAAAGAGAGATCCGTCAGTGTGGGCGTTTGTTGTTTTTGTAACAACGAAAGACGCACAGCAGGGTTTTTGTCCAATCGTTTCCTTTGATTTCATTTCTGCTTCTGTTTCATAAACGCCGCGTGAATAATAGATACAACAACACATTTGAACAGGCATATTATCATATATATATATATATATTTATATATATGGTTTGTAATTTTGTAGCGTTTTTCTTTTAGGCATTTTTTACTGAAGATAACAGACATCTTGACTTCGTAGTTACTCACAACACCTCAACTAAAACAACTCTCCGATGGAACATGAATGTTATTAGTTAATCTGTTAGTCTATTAGGAGATTGTATATTAACCATAGAAATCAATTTATTATATTGACTACAAAACCACAAAATATCCACATGGATTAGATTGACACTGATCTGATAAGAATTGTCCAACATGACATGACAGATTTTATATCCGTCAAGTAATCGTAGAAATTATTTCTCAATGCTAACATAATGGAAATAGCAGACGTCGAGGTTTTCTATTATGGCATGTTTTCTTGAATGTGTTTTATGAGTGTTCCCATTGATTAAATAGACATTTTCTTTATCGGAAACATGTTTCCTTTCAACAAGGTATGCCCAACCCTTTTATGAGTTTTGCAAACAATTCTTTTACCTCTTCTTCACGTTGGATTTTCACGCTTCAGTTGGTATTTCTTTTAGTAATGCAAATTAAAGACCGTTCCATAATTCTCCTCTGTGTTATTCCAGATTTTCACGGGTTTGAAAAAGTTATACTATTTCGGCAATTTAATAAAAGTTGTGTCTTATCTATTGTTAGTTTATTTACTGCTGAATAAAAAATAAATCTAAGTGAATATCTGAGTGAGTTAATTCTATAATGTTTGACCAGGATAGTGACTACCTATATATCTCATCATCATGTTGCGCTGCTGGCAAAAATTTCCTTCACTTTCTAATCGCCATTCGTCCCTATTATCCATCGCCTCCGGCAGGTCCTCTAGGCTACAACCTGTCTTCATAAAGAACTCTTGTAGGCAAGTTCTTGTTGGTCTGCCGTGTGAAGGTGTCCACAGGAGAACATCCCTCATGAGTTTGTCCTTACTTCTCTACCAATGTCTTGTTCATCTTATTTGGATGGTTTTAGAGATAGAAGGTAGGTGGCCGCACAGCTGCTGTCTTGTGGGATGTTGCTTTCAGGATTTGTTAAGTATAGCTCATAACATCCTTGTTATGTTCCAGTCAAGCTTTTCTTCTATACACTTAGTCAGCGTTCACGTGGTGCATCCATAGAATAGAACTGACACAACCCCTGCTTGAAAGAAATTGCTTTTTTTTTACCGGATAGATAAGACTTCCATATGATCGATAACCTATCAGTAGAAGTTCCTTCCTTTGCTAGTCGCATATTGATATCATTTTCAGCTGATGAGACGCTGCTACCAAGGTATATGAACTGGTCAAAGAATTTCAGTGAACCCCCATTTAGAGTGGAGATGTCTCCTTTTTCATTAAAAGTCATGTACTCCGTTTCGTCTGCATTCATTTGGAGGACAATGAGACCTGCTGCCTGCTCCATACTATGCAGCAGGGATTCGGCTTTGGTAGATGCATTGGAAAGAAGCGCTATGTCATCTGGATAGTCTGCATCCGTAATAGTTGTGCGGGGTATTGACTGTTTCTTGAATTTTTTCCTGTAAAGCCATTTTCTTTCATTAGATTAATCGACGTTTGAAGTACGTAGTCTTGGCAGATTATGAATAGATATACACTTACACCTACGCAAATAATGTTAAAGAACAGATCGATTACATCATTATAAATGAGAAATGGATTAATAACACATTGAATTGGATGACATATTCCTCTTTTGAAGGAGTGTCTTCCGATCGCAGAATTGTTACAGCAAAGATACGTCGGAGTCAATGCAGGATTTCAACGCAAACAACGAAAATCACACTATATGACTGGTCCTTGCTTAACAATAAAGATATTTGCAATAAATATACGATAACACAAAGAAACAAATTCGATGCTCAACAGGAGATATCTGAAACACATCGAATGACGAATATGAGAAGTTCATCAACGCTCACAAAGAAGCAGTTGTAGAATGCATACCCAACAAAGACCCAAACATAAAGTCACATGGGAGACATAAGCAGTTACGAAAAAAACGAGAAATCGTACAGCTCCCCTACATAATTAAAGGAATCCAACTAATTCAAATGTTCAGAAACTTAAGAAGGCACAAAGGGAACTAATTATCGCATGCCAAAAAGAACAAAATAATACATTCAAAACCAGATCAATAAAATTAAAAACTCAGTAGAAGACAGACAATCTCGAATAGCGTGGCAGATTGTAGATGAAATGAGTAAAAGAAAGAGAACCTCAAGATCTAAATTAAAAGTTGTCAGCCAAGAATAACGAATACAGATGTGGAAAGAACAGTTCAAGAATCAGCATGGAAAATCGCGGAAAGTTACAGAAAAACCTATCATATATATGTACAAAGCTATAAATTTATGGAATTCTAAGCTATTTAGTATATTGTGCCCAAAATAAAGAAAGAAAACTTTTCGAATATATTTTTGTTAATCCATTCAAGTTTTTGTAACATCAATGTTTTAAAACCCAATTATTTTCAATATTATGTCAGGTCCTGGTCAGAATAGACCTCGGAGTAATAATCACGAAGAGGTGACTACTTTCCCAGAACTGCAAAACTGGAGTTTCATGAACGGATACAGCTTTTGGTCATACCCAGAATACACAATTCCTTCGTTTCCAATGAGTTATGATGCATTATTGAACAAAGAAATCAAGAACCCAAGAGGATAAAACAATACGTAAGACCCCCATATATCATCATCATCATCATGTCGTGCTGGTAACACGGATATACTTGACCCTCTCTCGCCACTCCTCCCTATCGTTCATCGCCCCAGGCAGGTCTTCGGGACAACATCCCGTATCCTCACATAGCTGCTGAATGTATGTTCGTGCTGGTCGTCCTGTCTTAGCACGGCCATGTGTGTGGGCCCATAAGAGTACATCTCTTATGAGTTCGTCCCTGCTTCTCCAGCAGTGTCCTGTATGTCTGGTTCGTCTAACTTGAATAGTTTTCGGGACAGGAGGCAGGTGGCCGTACAGTTGGTGTTTGTGGGGTGTTGCCGCCAGGACTTGTTCAAGATTGCTCGCAGCATTCTTGTGTAATTGCCGGCTAGCTTCTTCTCCAGTCGTTTTGTTAGCGTCCATGTAGTGCACCCATATAGCAGTATCGATGTGACCGCTGCCTGGAAGAAACTGCGTTTCATTTTATCGGTTAGGTCTGATTTCCATATAATCGATAGCCTATTGATAGCTGTCCATGCTTTCGTTAACCTGGTTTCGATGTTCTTTTCGGTTGATGCGACGCTGCTTCCTAGGTAAGTGAATTTGTCTATTAGTTTAAGAGGTGTTCCGTCTAGAGTGCAGATGTCACCCGTTTGATTATAGCACATATATTCCGTTTTGTGTGCATTAACATAGAGGCCTATGCCTGCGGCTGCTCGTTCCAAACTATGCAGTAGTGTTTCGGCTTGGTCGGGTGTATTTGCCAGTATCGCTATGTCATCGGCGTAGTCGGCGTCAGTAATTGTTTTTGCGGGGTACCTTCTGCTTCTTTTCTTCGTCAGCTCGAAGCCATTCTCTCTGATTTTGTCAATCGATGTTCTAAGTACGTAGTCTAGACAAATGATAAAGAGGTACGGAGCCAGCGTGTCCCCTTGTAGTACTCCTGCTACAATGTCGAAGTATTCTGTGTCTCCATCTGGTGATCGTACTTTTACTTTGGTGTTTCAATAGAGAATCGTTATTGCTGCTACGGTTTCTTTAGGTATGCCGTACGCTTGTAGGATTTGTTCCATCTTTCCTCTGTGAATGGAATCGAAGGCCTTGGTAAAGTCGACAAATAGTAATGTCGCTTGTAGGTTTTTTGCCCGTACACCTTCAAGGATTCTACGGATGGTTAATATTTGTGAGGTCGTGGATCTATTTCTTCGGAAGCCATTTTGGTTTTTCCTAAGTATATTGTCGGTTTTGGGTTCTATGCGGTTTCGTAGTAGGGCATTGTTGATTTTGGCTGCTATGGATGTAAGTGTTAGGCCTCGGTAATTTTTGGCTAATCCGAGGTCCCCCTTTTTAGGGAAGAGGAGTATGCATCCCTTCATCCATCTATCTATCGGATTTTGATTGTATACTGCGTTGCAGTGTCGGAGCAGTATGTCGTCGAATTGTCTGGTCTTCCATACTTCTGGTGGGATCCCGTCCAGCCCTGCAGCTTTCCTATTTTTAATTTTTCTGAGAACCGAGTCGAGTTCTTCTTGTGTGAACGGTCCAAGTTTAATGTCTAATTGTTTACTAATTATTCTGGTGATTTGTTCATGTATTATTTTCGGTGGGTTTCCTAGTAGGTTTTCGAAGTGCTGTTTCCACAGTTTTATTCTTTCTTGTTGGTTTGCAGCTTTCAATTTGCTTTGGCTGTGTTCTTTCTTCTACTCATTTCGTGTATTGTTTGCCAGGCTATTCTAGATTGTCTATCTTCCACCGAGTCTCTGATCTAATCTATCTGATTTTGAATATATTCTGTCTGTTCCTTTATATATATGCCTGCTAATTGATATTGTGCCGTTTTTAGTTTTAAGGCATTTGTGTTTGTTGGGTTTTTTCGATAGTTTTTGGAGGCTGTTTTCACTAGTGCACGTTTTTATCTCACCGCTAAAGTTTCCCATGGGACTCTATATTTAGTTTTGAGTTTTGTTGGAATGCATTTCGCTGCTGCCTCGAGGTGCGCATTGACGAAATTTTCATATTCGTCGTTTGGTGTACTTTTTTCCGTCTTCTCTTGTAGTGTTTCGAATCTGTTTCTTAATTCTAATACGTATTTATCTCTTATATCTCTGTTGTTCAATTGGGCCCAGTCATAGTGTTTGGTGGTCGCTGTTCGTTTGACGTTTTTTCGTAGGCTTAGCCGTATTTTCGCCGTGACTATTCGATGATCGGAGGACACACCCTCGAAAGAGGAGTATGCCTCGCAATTCATTGCACTATTTTTCTATTTCTTGTTTATAAGGACGTAGTCTATCTGAGCTTTACTATTGTTCGCGTACGTGTATGTCCATAGTTTGCCCTCTCATTTTTGGTAGTTTGTATTGAGGCATGTTAATCTATTTTCTATCATGAAATCTGTTAGATGTTGCCCATTCCTATTTGACGTATTGTGGAGGCTGTATTTGTTGTTTCCGTTTTTCCCGATTTGGGCATTCATGTCCCCGCCAATGACTAACATGTTGTGTTTCGGGATGCTACGCACTAATGAGGATAACTCATCGTAGAAGGTGACTAGTTCAGTTTCTTCACTAACATTGGTAGGGCTGTAGCATGAGATGATTGTTGCTCTGGGGTTGCCGTTAAAAGTAGCTGCCATCATTCTAGGTTGTATTTTCTCAATGCTATTTAGCGTTTTTAATGCTCTAGGTCCTATAAGCAATCCTAACCCTCCTACTGCGGCGTTGACAGAGTTTTTCCATGCCTATACAGTGACGAGCGACCATCCATTGCCAGTTTCATGATATTTGATATCTTCTGTGTGCGTGTATATGTGTTCTTGTATGCATATTATGTCAATCTTATGTTCTACGGCCGATGCGATTAGCTCTGGTAGTTGTCCTATCTATTTAAGGTTCTTACGTTAAATGTCGCTATTTGTAGTGTTATCGTAGATGATTTGTAAACGAATTCTTGTTAAACTTCCTTTGATGCATTTTTGTGGTTATTCACCTGATTCCTCCATAGCTTCTCTCGGAATCTTATATCTTTAACACAAGATTTTCTCAAATTTGATTGAGTTTTACGCATTATGAATCATCAAAGTGACTCAGTCTTTGGTTTTAAATTTGTCATGCATTGAAGGGAGTGGCTTTGGAGGGACATTCCATCCCCACAAAGCACCTACTGAAAATGTACCTGTTCATTGCTTGTTGTGCCTCCCATCAAGAGACTGCTGGAGCGGCCAATAGTTTTTATCACTACCCTTGACCTTGTGTCATATCCTGCTCATAACGACGTGGTTAAATAAATCCAATGAAAGCGATTGATATCTAGCTCCTTAAGTTTGATTTTGAACTACGCGAAAATAGTTTTAATATTGAATAAACCTTTGACATGTTTCTTTAGTTGTTCTTTTGTTGGTGGTATTTGGACTGTTGTTGGTATCATCCATGTTCTCCTAGCTTAATTGGTAAAGCAGCTACTACGGAAAACCAGGATTCGTCGAGACTGAAAATGACTTACTTGCACGCTGATTACAACGGTCCCCGCCACATCAGCAAAATTAAGTTGGCTGTCCAAGGATCAGATGGGTAAACATTTCTTTAAAAATTAGGTCTTGTGTGCCTGACTATCAAAGATTATTAAATGGCAAGTTATTATGATACTACCCAATTGAGTTTATGTTGAATTATTTGGAGCCATAGTTAAGGATGGTGATATTCACTTTGACAAGAGCAAGGGCAAGTTAAAAATGTTTTATGTGATTTATTGATTAATTCTAAAAGCATTTCAAACCGTCCAGGTTTATTTTATGCTTAGAGGTTTACTGTAAATATATATTTACATTTCTATGTTGTTTCATTAAGAGTTTTGCTCATAGTTATATGGTAGAAAGTATTTCTATAAAAATACAAATAATTTACACTCACTTGTATAGTTTCATTCATTCCTATCTCATACTAATAATTAATGATTTCAAATAACTATTTCTGTTTAATAATTTTTATTTCTCTACACACATATAGTTTAAAGTAATGAACAATAATCCTGAGTAAACAATAATAAAGTAAAGTTGGCGACCGTAGTCGAAAGTGACCTGAAAGCTCTCTTTTCGAATGCTAATACACCAAGGTGTAGGGGAGGGCTCTACTCCTTGCCCTGGATTGCTCCACTTTACCCTTGATTCCTACCTTATAATGCTGAGTGTTAAGCAAAGTAGCCTTAAGTACCATTTTTAGTGTTTGGTATGACTGGACCAGGGATTGAACCAAGGTCTCCCATTGGCGATCACTCAAACCATTATGCGAATAATAGCGTTAAATAATTATTCCTAATACAATTTACAATTATGCAAAAAGCATTTCTCTCTTACACAAATAGAGTTGTATCGTTTTAAGTATTCCTATCTAATACTAATAATTATATGGTTTTCTGTTTAATAATAGTAATTTGTCAACACACAGTTATATGGCCCCAAATAATCCTTGGTAAAGAATTAGAGCTTCAAATGACTATTCTTACTACAAATAATTTATATGACATCAAGTATTAATATCAAATACGAATGAGTTTTTTTTTTTTAAATCTACTTGATGTATTGATGTGACCCTAACAGGTACTACCACTCCGGGCCCGAGTAGACTTGCAAGTAATGGTTCTGAAGGAGAACTTGAAACTCCCGAGATCTCCCGAACTGAAACCTCGCTGTTTTATCAAAGAACATAGCAACTTTTAACCTTTCTGACGTTGTTTCCTTGACAACAGATGGCACATAAGGTGTTGGTTCCCTTCAGTGATTATTGGTAAATCCGGAAAAACATATGGGAAAGCAATACGAAACAATTTCACTTGCTGACATATTTCTATATGGACGCCTAAAATTATTGACGTTTACGAACACTTAATAATATAGGCATTGTGACTTCATCATCATTATCAAGTTGCGTTGACAGCACGAAGTTCCCTGACTCTCTCACCATCCATCCCTATCATTCATTCCTCCTGGCAAGTCTTCAAGGTTACATCAAGTGTCCGTACAGAACAGATGAAAGTCTTTGCTAGTCGGCCCACACTGGCCTGTCCATGTGTGGGTGTCCATAAGAGAATATGATTAATGATTTTGTATTGGCTTCTCCGGCATGTCTTGTTCATCTTACTTGAATGGTTTCTAAGATGGAAGGGAAGCGGCCGTGAAGCTGCTGTTTAGTGGGATCCAACTTCCACGCTTTGTTCAAGAGAGAACGCAGAAAGCATGTTTTGCTGCCCTCAAACTTTTTCTCAATGCATTTTGCTAATGTCTATACGGGGCGTCCATATTGTAGTACGAACTCAGCTTGGAAGAAATCTCCCTCTATTTTATCGGATTGATTAGATTTTTATATGATTGATAGCCTGTGCATAACATTCCACGTCTTCGCTAAATGTATATTGACATCATTATAGATGAGATGTTGCTACCGAGCTACCTAAAATGGTTTACTAATTTTATAGGCTTGATACTTAGAGTAGATATGCTTCCTTATGTACAAAGTATTCTCCTATGTTGATATATTTGAGAAAAGTGCTCGCTCATTAGCTTAGTCAGCATTTCTCATAGATGAAATATTCTTTGCTTCTTGTCTTTTTTAATGTAAAACCATTTTCTTTTATTAGTTCGATGAATGTTCAAGGTACGTAATACCGACAGAGTATTAATAAATAGGGTGCTAATGTTTTATCTCCTGGCAAGTCTCTTGTGACAACATCGAAGAAATCTGTGACTCAATCAGGTGAGTGAATAATTGCTTTCATGTTTTTTTTTCTAAATCATCATCATAGCGATAACAATTTCTTTGAGAATACCATAAGCTAGAAGTATTTGCTCCATCTTTCCTCTGAGTATAGAATCTAATGCCTAGGATAAATCCTCGAAACGTAGTATTGCCTATAGATTCACTGGCCAGACTTCTATGATTTAAAGGATTGTCAGAATCTATGAGGTTGTAGAATGATTCCTTTAAAAAGCATTCCGATTTTTTAAGGAATTTTCTCGGTTTTGGGTCGGATACAATTGAGAAGCAGGATATAATAACTTTAGCCACTATATATAGTTTAAAGTTATGCCTCTGTAGTTCCTAGTGATTCCGAAGTCGCCTTTCTTAGGGTATGGAAGGATGCTCCCTTTCTTCTATTTCTATATTGTTTTTTTTAAAGAGAAATGGAAATATGTCGTCAAAGTTTTTCTGCTTTAATTTCTTTTTCTATACTGCATCAATTTCTTCTTCCGCAAACTGTCCAAGTTTTGCATGAATATTTTAGTCGCCTTAAAGGCCGTCCTTTTCCTATTCACTCTCCAAATGAAGGGAAAAAATCTGAACTGGCCAATAAATCAAGTAGCTTTCTACTCAGACTTTGGACGAAAAGTGAAACATATATTTTATGATTCTTCGAGAATATAAGTTTTTTTTACACTAGTTAAAATAAGTATTAAACAATTATTCTCTTTCTAAAGACCCATTTTTGATAAAGGAATTATGAGTATAAAGTCTTTCCACGTTCTGAACAAGCCACCGAAATAAGACCACAAAAAATACAAAGAGAAATATTTCCTCTTATTTATTTGCTTGAATGTTTGTCGGTATAGCGACCCCAGTAGATAAATTTTCACTTACTTCATAAATAAAAGCAGAAAACATTAATAAATATATCATAAAAACTATTCCTTCTATAACAATTCAATTTGAACATTTCCTTATGTATAACTACTGAAATTTGTTGCATTGATCTATTTCATTTAATACTTGAAGGTTGTATTCGTATGTTTGTCGTATCTGAAGATCGTTTCTCATTGCAAACATTATTTGAGGAAGGAATAACAACTCAGACACTTGAAGCAAAAGGGAAAAATATTATGATCTCATATTTTCTCGTGTTAAAATATATGTAAGAACAATTCGCGACGAATTAACAAGAACATAATATTACCTCAACCAATTTAACAAAATTATCACCGAAATGACGTAATATTCTCATAGAGTAAATTGTAGAGAAAAATATTCAATTGATTTGTAAGAGTCTTTCGCATAGTGATAAGTCTTTCATTAGGTACGTATGGGAGAATTAAAGACTTACAGTTTTTTGACCGGAAATCATAGGTCATACGGTGCGATGTTTGTTCGGAGCGGAAGCACAGTTCATGTGGACAGGAAAGCACAAACTTGTGCGAGATAAGGCAGAGAAAGGGCATTTGAATTTGCCGCACCCTTCTTTTACATGTTACTTTAGCCACGAAAACTATTGGTGATTAGTTCTACTTTTGTGTTCCCAAGCACGAAACAACAGAACTCGTCGGCAAACAAGGCATGTGATCCCAACAAATTCATGTATGTATACAAGAAAAAAAAATTGTTTAAAAAATGTCTTCTACTATTACAAAGATAGAGTAGTACACTCCTAACAAGTTTTTAATTAAATGTTTATTTTCCTCTAAAACAAAAATACCCGGATTTTATTATTTCTCATAAAAGACTAACGAACTAGACTTGTGAACCCTCAATGGGTGAGTTCGAGTCTCATAGGATACCCCATTCATCCGGCAGTGTGCCACGTTTAAGCAAAAAGATTAGTAAATTACTTATTAGAAAACTTTACCGAAACTTTTACCAAAACTAATTATTGCAACATCTCTCAAATTGAAAAATAGAATTGCACACACACACACACACACACACACATATATATATATATATATGAGGTGTGCATATTTTCTGACTGCTTCATACTCATATATATTAGTATTCGTTCCAGATAGTCTTCCCGCCAGAAATACCTGCTTAACGGTGATAAGATTACTGTTTGGCGCCTAAGGCGTCTAAAAATGAAATGCTGAAGGTATCAAGCTTTACTTAAGACGACTATTCATTAATCTCGATTTGTGCGTGATCCACAACATTAAACTGATCTCATGTCAAATCTAACCAGGTGTTAATCTGAGTAAATCTTTCATACATATGGTTACAGTGCTTCCCACTTCCAAATCAATAACATCTAATATTGGTGTTGATAATACATTATTGCACTATAAAAACATAATTAATAGCCAATTTTACTCTGTAAAGAAACACTCGGTCGGCTGGGGATGTAGAATATGCCGCCTGCACTTATGCGGGCTCGTACTCCCATCACCACCACAGAGTGTTCTGGGTATGACACTAAACTGCATCTGATGTAGAGGCTCCAGTCATTGGGAAATATAGAGTACCAATTCAATGCCATTACTCTTAGATCCATTCTGATCGATGATAGCTTTACATATATATATATATATATATAATGACAACAATAAGAAAAAAACACTATCCGAAACAAATGTTGTGTGAAAAAAGTGTTTCTACTTCAGTATAAAAACTTTAAGATTAGTCACCTTTTCCTTCGACCTGTGATTAAAAGTTCATATGCTTTTTGAAACTATCATTATATAGGAAGGAGGGTCTCCGTAGAGTAGTTGCTAAAGTGCTGGACTGTGACCTCGAAGTAAGCGGGTTCGAAATCCAGTGAAATGTCATTACGTTTACTTTCGGACAAATACCTTTGGAAAAGGCATTAAAGCCCGTTATCCCCCAGCTATGGGTTGATTAGTATTGTTATATACTCATATGAAGATTCATGCAGAAAGAATCACAACGACACAATGATAAAGGACGAGCGAAGACTTCTTTAGAAAATATACCTCTCACTTTATTTGTAACGCTTGTATGTGAGAGGGTGCTGAAAACCGAACAGAACTGCAATATTTTGACCCCCATTCTTATGGCTGTCAGCGTTGTGTCTTTCTTGTTCTCCAGGGCTGCTCATCCGGAGGCCCAGAGGCCCACTCTGCTGGCTTTCTCGACTGCATCTTAACACCAACTGGTCTGGTCCCCAAACTCCATCGGGGGTTCCCGAGGGCCCCTTCGGCCGGGCTTTCTCTACCACATCTTATCAGCAACTTCTCTGGACCCCAACTCAATAGGGGCCCCAAGGGCCCCTTCGGCCTGGCGTGGCTTTCCCTACCACATCTTGTCTCTTACTCCAACTGTAACTAACTGTCTTGACAGAGTTATATAATAGTTCAACGTCCACTCAATCGCCCACTCAATCTTTGAAATGGCATGTTTGATCGCCATCAAGCGGAAATAACTGTCATGCAGTTCACAGATCACTCTCTTCCGGTGCATCACTCTGTAGCGGCACAGTGGGACCTTCACCTTGTCCCATATTATCAACCGAGCTAACCTGCGCGATTTCTTTCGATTAATGGCCATTGGGATGTGTCACTTCCGCTATCTTTGGAATGTCATGTTTGCCCGGGCCGAAGGTCAAAATACAACAGTATCACTGTTATTCTTCTTAAATAAAACACGAACGTTGATGCGCCATTACAAAAAAAAAGAAAGATTATATAGAACAAAAGCAAAGTATGTTTTTCCTGTTTGACGTTAACGTTAAAAGCTCTTGAAACTCTTCTAACAGGGAAAAGAAGTGATTAATCCTGTCGTTTATATATATATATATATATATATATATGGGGCGTGTAATCCGACTGTAGAAGGTAAGAACCCCCACCAAAAAGGGGGTATCCTGTGTATCAAATTAAACAGCATCTGGTTGTGCTGGTCCTCTTCTGGAATTCTAGGGGAATTTCAAGTCACTCTTTCATTACCATTACTTGCTGGTTCTCTTTAGTCTGGAGTGACAGTGTCCCTTAGAGTTCTCCTATCGTTTAAATTGATTTGTTTTAATACAAGTAAAATTACATAGGAATATTTGAAACCCAATAATTTTGTGGATATATTTTGTATTAAGAATTGTTACTTGAAGTTATCATCGTTTACAAAGGATTATCATCAGTTGAAGTTATATAATTCCTTGCAAAAATAACTGACTTTAATTTTAAACCACCCAACAATGGCTAAGGAACCTTAAGACTATCCAGCCAACCACTTAGTGTGTTTCTGTATGTTTTTTAAGTCATAACTTTGTTGGTTGGGTCAAGAACTTTTTAACACACCCTTATATACTAACTACATTAGAACTAGGCTGATAAGCAATGAAATGATGTCAGGAAGACATGCTCAAATGCGTTCATAGCCACTGATTCTGGGTAGGGAAAACCGTATGTGTTATCTTTAGCTTTCTTGCAAATATATCTATTTGGGCGCGTGGAACTCTGCAAGAGGTCGAAAATGCCAAACAGACTTTAGCGCCATCTGTCAACAAGAAAAGATGCTAGAAAGAATGAAAAATGCCTTATGTAAATAACGGAACGGCATTGACGACGCAACGAACCGAAACAGTGTAAATCAGATTGAAAGGCGACCACAGTTTCAGCTGTTGTTAAAAAACAGAAAATGAGCACAAACAACAACAGCAAAAACAAAGAAAAACGAAACGAAAATGAAAAATTTATGAAACTTTGAATATAGGCGTTAAAGTGTACAGGTCATGATCGGGTGCATTCTCTCAATAATAAGATTTTATGCATAACAGAGAAACATTGAAGGCTACTGGGTTCAGGTTTTAAATTGGACTCGAAATTACTTCTTTTTTTTTTTTTTTTGGAGTGTTTTAAAATTCTCGATATGGTGTATCACTTGGACTCTAACGAAACACCAGGCGAAAAAGTCTAAATGGAAACTACACAAGGATGGTGCTTGCTGTTTTGAACAAATCCTGGAAGCAGCTCCCCACAAAACAGCAGCTGTATGACCACTTACTGTGTATCAAACAAACTCTACAAGTAAGTTAAGCCAGACATGCTTGACACTGTCATCATCTTCACCATCAAGGTGCGTAGACAGCAAAGATTCCTTTGGCTCTCGGTCGCCATTCATCCTTATCAATCATCGAACTTGATAAGTTCTCTTGACAGCATATAGTGTCTGCAAAGAGTTGGCGAATGTAATCTTTTACTGGTCAGTCAGCACAGGTGATTCCATCTGAGACAGTTAATTGGAGAACGTCGCTTATAATTCATCCTTACTTTCTCCAGCAGCGACCACAAAGGGTTGCTCAACTTTCTTGGTCTTCGGGATTAGAGGTAAGTGGCGGTACAACTTCTATTTTTAGAGAACTTCTTCCAGGATTTGTTAAAGCAGTCCTCAGGATTATTCTATAATTTCCATCTGGCTTTTATCTCCAAGAATTTCGTTTGAGACAAAATGGTGTAAGCATACAGTAGTACTGACACGACTTCAGCTTAGATGAATTGTCGTTTTATTTTATAAGAGGGATTAGATTTCCATATGATTGATAATTCGTCAACAGCAATCCAGCTTTACTTATGCGTATGTTGACATCGTGTTCTGTAGATAAGATATTGCTACTGAACTATATGAAATAGCCTTTTAGTTTCAGATGCTTGTGATTTAATTAGAAGATGGCATCATCTTGATTACAACACGTTAAATTTGTTTTCTTCCATGTGAGTTTATATAGAGATAAAGGACTCATGTACCCGTTGGCTTTCCGTTCTAACGGAGGCCCATGAGGATACTGATGCTCCTATTTAGGAAGAAGAAAAGGTTTCTAGTTTGTATTTCATAGCTAATTGCTTTCTATCGACGATCAGGAAGATTACCAAACGACGTTCAATGAGGATGCAGACCACAGACAATTATCATTCGGTTAAAAATTGGACAAGAATTAGTATTATTCTCTAAATTTTAGAATTTAAAGTTGTGCGAGAAATAGAGAGGGTGAATGTGTATGTGGGGATAGAGAGTGGGTGTATGTGGGTGTAAGAGAGAGAGAGAGAGAGAGAGAGAGAGAGGGAGAGGATGGGAGAGAGTGTGTTTGATTGAGAGTGTGTGTGTGATTGTGAGTTTGTTGGTGTGGGAGTAAAAGAGAAAGAGAGAGGTGACAATGTGGGTGAAAAAGAGTGTGTGGGGGTATATGACAGAAAAGAAGAGTTTGTGTGAATAACTCTGTGAGTGGGGGTTTATGTGTATGTGTGTGAGAGAAAGAGAGGGAGAGCAAATATAATATGGAATCGAACTCATTTCGATCGACCAGACAGTTGGGATGGTATTTATCAACTATACAAATTAGTTAACAACAGAATTGATTGGTTTCTTGATTCTTTTGTTTTAATGGCATATCAACCTAAGTGGATTATTTAACGTCAAAGCCGAAGATTAGAAAGGGTGTTATTCAAATCAAGGCTAGGGGTATAAAAGGTATTATACAAGGGTGTTAGTCCAAAAATAGAGAAACAGCGCAGTCAGAGTTCGAACTCACTTCGAGACAGTAGTCCAGCGCTTTTGCGACTACTCTACGGAGACTCTACCAAAAATCTTATGTCACATTTCTCTAAAGTACATTTATCTCTCTCTCTCTCTCTCTCTCTCTCTCTATCTATCTATCTATCTATCTCTCTCTCTATATATATATTCGTGGTTCCTTAAGAAAGTTATAAGCCTAACACCGAAAGAAATGCTATAGCTAAACATATTTGCTGTGGCAACACAGTGCAACTTCTTACTATAACACAGATATGTCTTAATATATGTGCTGGTGAAGAGTGAGAGGTGGGCATCATATATATATATATATATATATATATATATATATATATATATATATAAAGAAAAAACTTTTTAGACATCAGATTGCCATTTATTACTTGTGGTCTTGCATCATCAAAACCTGTGGATGGTGTACTGCCAGCGAAACACGTGAGTAACATTTTCCTAAGTTTATTCCTTTTCTCATACTTTTAGATTTAATTTACATCAATATATATATATATATATATATGTATATATATATATATATATATATATATATTCGTGTGTGTGTGTGTGTGTGTGTGGTTTCAAGTATCTCTCTCTGACATTGATAATATTCAAATATCTATTTGATTCATACACGGGAACCTAAAGGGTACTGCCTAATGGATCAATAAGTAATGATATTCCAGGGGTGACTTCGCACAACTCAGAGCTCCCGAATTAAAATCTCAGCACCATATGTAGCTCAGTGTCATATCCAACACACCCCATTTGTGGTTGGCTACCCTTCTTCAAAAGATTGAGTTGGCGTTTTTTAGCCCCATCGAAAGGTGTTCACACACACACACACATACACACACACACACACGCATATATATATATATATATATAGTAATAGAAAGGGGTTGGCGAAAAAGCAGAGAAATAAATATTTTGAAACTGAGATAAAGACAGTGAAACAAGTACATCTGTCTATGATTGTAGTAGATGAATCAAAAGAGACGTATGCAAAGGACAAATACCCAGGGACACCGATGCACCCACCTAAATGTGCACGTACTCGGTGTTAACGATGTAAACATAGCTGCACATAATGCACAACTTGAAACTGGCAAAAGATAAAGGCGGAGTACAACATCTGAATGTCAGCGACCGTAAAATTTGTCAACAAACGTGGGGATAGATATGGTGCCGGAAATGCAAATAACGCAACCAGCTCTCAAATAAACAATTTTTTTTTTCAACCGAATTTGAAAGATTTAAGGACAGAAGTACTTCGTTGCTACCTCATCTATCAAGAGTTGCAAATATTGACATTTCGGATTATCATTTACTTGGGTCATAACAGGATTTTCTTTAAGGTTTCCGTGAAAGAGTTTAGACAAGCAGTCTAACCAAGCAGTATCTGCTGAACAAGCAGTATCTGACACAAGGTCAGCTTTAAAACTGACTTGAACTGGTTGAATTCATAGCTTACTTTCTCCTAGACGGGCTGCCATACCAAGGCCTAAGAGCCCAGTCTGCTCTACTATTTAAACATAGCTGGAGGAAGAGTGTTTAGACTCATGCCTATCCCAAGGATATTAGCGCAAAGTTAAATACAAACAGGCTCATCCAAGGGTTTACTTGGGTTTCCATGTCCATTTCTAATAGCGATAACCACGGGCACCTCCATGGTTATCGCCTACTATGATATCATGATATCATCATTATTGTGTTGAGTTGAGAGCACGGCAATCCCTGATTCTCTGTTTGTCTGTCTCGCCGCTCTCACGCAATCTATGCCTATCTTCTATCGGTCTTGGTAGGTCCTCTAGACTGCATCCAGAGTCCGCATAGAGACTTTGCTGGTCGGTTTAACCTGGTCTGTCTATGTATAGGAGTGCCTTAGAGAAAGTCATTTATGAGCTCATTCTTACGCATCCAGCTGTGTCCCCGCGTGTCTTGTTCGTCTTACTTGAATGTTTTTTTTTTAGATGGGAGGTAAGTGGAGGTACAGCTGTTGTTTTGCGTTGTGTTGCTTCCAGGATTTGTTCAAGACAGTACCTTGCATTCTAGTGTAGTTGCCATCTAGCTTTTCTATGTGTCCATGTACGGCACAAAAATATATCTTTACAATCATTTCAAACAGGTAAACAGTCTACTTAGTTGAACTGTTTAAAGATTCATTTTCATTTAAAACAGTAAACACTTTTTACTCAGTCGAAATATCAATGTTTTAAGAGTTAATATGTTAATAAGGTTAATTATTATCTTTGTCTGTAAACGTTTCATACCTCGTCGCAATATCGATGTTTTAAGAGCTAATACATTTATATAGTGCACAATCATTTTAAACTTTTTATACTGAGTTGATTATCAATATTTAAAGAGCGAGTGTAATAATGTATTTCACAATCATTTTAAACAGGTCAACGCTTCATAATTAATCACAAAATCAATGCTTTAAGAGACAGTGTATTAATAAAGTTCTCGATCATTTCAAACGGATTAACGCTTCGTATTCAATTTTAGCATTAATATTTTAAAAGAAAATCTATTAACGTAATTTCCAATAATTTCAAATACGTAGCCACAATATGTTTTTGTCACAGTAAAAATATTTAAAATCCAATGTATTAATAAAGCTCAGAATTATTCTAAACATGTAAACATTTCATTCGTAAATGTGATACCAAATATTTTATAGGCCAATTTATTATCAGTGTTCACAATCATTTGAAACAGATGAAGGCTTCGACGTTGCAATATAAATACACTAAAAAACAAAGTGTTTCAAAATAATTTGAAACATTGTCTCAAAAATATTTACGAGGAGTCCCTATGATGTGTAATGGCTAAAGTGTTGGACAGCAGCCTCGAAGTGAGTTTGAAATCCAATAGTGTTATTACGTATACTTTCGAACAAATATCCTAGAGAAAAGGTATGAACCCATTAACCCACTAACTTTGGCTTTAATAGTATCTCTGCTTTTCTACTACAAAGATGGCTTTGACTTTTAATAAACTACAAAGGTTGATATGCCAAAAAATAAGGAAACCAAAGCAAAATCAAAATGATTTATGTGACCCATTGCTGTCCTCTCACTGCAACTTCAATTTCAGGTTTCAGTGGACTTGGTAATAACGGCAAACAAGAGATGAGTCTACACTCCCGAGAGCACCAGAACAGGAGCCTCACCACCGAATGTGGTTTCGTGACTTAACCACAACGCCCTTTTTTTGGTAGGGGAGGGGACTTAGCTCTCTGTAGGAGATTCAGTTGGTATTTTCTTGGTTCCGACGACAGGGCTGGATGAATTTTAGAGGAGAAAGTGGCGAATAAAGCTCTTTATATTTTTCGCCCAGAGTTAGGCAGGTACAAACATATGTTTGAAGCTTTAGCCTTCTGCCCTTCGTCTGTTTATGCAGGTGTCCCCGAAGGGCAACCTTTCTGCCTCCCTTTTAACAAGCAGAATAAATTTCTCACAGTTATTCCTAGGATTGACGCCGCCTTCAGAAAGATGATATTATTTTCCATAAGTTCGTCAATGTTTAGTTGAATATTTATCTTTACAAATACTACATGATGCCTTGGCTGATCTCAACTAAACTCAGCACACCTGATTTATTCTAACTTCCGGAAAAAATTGTGATTTTTTAGAGCTTTGAGTCGTTGTCTCATTTCACTTATAAAAAACACCGAGCCTTCAGCCTTTTAATAACTTCTTTCATATTTTCAAGATTATATTGAATATTGTCATTTTGGCCCTCACTCTAATTCTATGGAGCATACTCATTTTAAAGACCCCCCCGGATAGATAGATATGCACACGTTAAAATTGATAGATTGATAGATGTGAATTGGCTGAGATGGATAGATAGATAGATAGGGACGGGTCAAGTTAGATAGAAAGATAGTACAGAGATGAAAAACTCAAGGTCTTCAGGGGATGATTTTATTCGCAGAAATATTTGCCATCGTTAAACGTTTTAGTTTTTAGACCTTCATCTCGACGTGTAAAATGTTGGCAAATACGTATTATCAAATTATTATCAAATCAAATTATTCCCTGAAGACCTTGTGTTTTTTCATCTTCATACTTTTTTTTACAATTGGTTTTATTTCGGTTTTATTTTCCAACAGATAGATAGACAGATAGACATGATCAGGTTGAGATAGATAGATAGATAGATAGATACTGAAGTGAATGTTACATATATAAATATGAAGAAACTAAAATAGATAGATTGATAGATAGATTTGTTTGGAGAAAGATAGATAAAGAGGAAAGGAGAGGTGGTAAAAAAGACATATGTACACGCTAACGTTTACACAATCATTCATACGCACAAGCGAACACAAAGCATGCTTCAACCTCTCTTCAAGCACACATATATATATATGTACTTAAAACATACACATACATACATACATACATACATTTGTGTTCCTGTAAAAATGCGTACCTAATATCAAAAAATGATATAAGTAAAAGAGAAAAGAAGATATGTAAGATGAACCTTATCTAAACAAAAGCCTCGTATTCTTCCCGATTTTGTTCAGTACTACATGCGGTAGGTAGATGGTTCCTGTTTCATTGGACAATCAGCCCATATAATACATCCAAGGTGTTCACCATTTTTTCTCTCTTTCGTTTTTTTTAACTGTGACTTGAAACAAAGTTGTTGGGTTTTGTGACCCAAGTTTAATTGTGACACTTGTGAGACTGGCAGATTTTAAATTTCTACAGATTTTTTCTTTAAATTTGAAAATAACCTCTTAGTTCATCCGAAAGTTATCATTCACTAAGCTTGGCAAAGATTTTAACTAGGCGGTAAATGTGAGACACTTGGTGGGATTCAAAATCACTATCAATAATTCAGTAGGGAATCAAAATAACACACCTAGAGGAATTCTTTTTAACAAAGTTAAAAATTAGATTTCGATGACTGAACTTTAATGTACGATTCTAACTAGAGCCCTACAGCTGTCCTAGACTAAGCGAACTCTGAAAAACAGCTAAGATTTCTACGAGGGTTGGCATAAAAGTTCATATGATGATGTCATATCTGCTGTTCATGACATTTTTTAATCAATGGGATTCAAGCTCTACAACACTTATAAAAGAAGTGTATGAACTGCAATGTTGAAAAATTCACCTCATATGGTCACATTCTTAGTCAGTTTGCTAACTTTTCAGACAACTATCGTATATTTAACAAGGTCTTCTAGCAGAGAATTCATTGGTGCTATTTAATCGATTCTCATTAAGTGCTCATTATTTGTGGCCCTGTGCACTACTAAACTAAATTCTATGAATATTAACAACCTACCGTGGAATAATTGTTATTTTGAACAATCGACAATTCTTGTTGTCAATCAACTTCTATCTTCGCTGGGTTCTCGATTTCAACACT